>NW_020870118.1:429625-437382 GCF_003789085.1 Penaeus vannamei | reverse complement strand
GTGTGAGTTTGTGGTGTGTGTGTACCATAATATGTAGTATATACTATATATATATCTCATATTTACTATATAACTGTATATATGTTAAGTATATACTATACAGGTATATATACATATACCATATATCATATACTGTATATGCATGTATGTATGTATGAATACATACATATATAATATATACTTATATATACTACTATATATATATACTTCTTATACTCATATAGTTGTTTGTGTTGTGTGTGCGCCTGCGTATGTATTATAATATATACACAGACAAGCCCGCACATAAACTATATGGACCCCCCTCGCCTGCCCCGCCGGCCCCCCCCCCCCTCCCCGGTGAGCGAAGTGGCCCAGGGACCCGGTGGCGAGGAACCCGGGAAGCCGCGCGTTCCACCTCCCACCGGTAGTAATTAAAGAGCGTGTGCCTATGCTAAATCTAGAATGACCAGGGGGGAGGAGGGGTGGGTCAGGGGTGTACTGTAATTATAACTGACCTCAGCTGACCGGGCCTGACCTGTCCTTTTGCGGGAGGATGTGGAAACAGGTCGTGAGGGTGTGTGTGTGTGTGTACGTGTGTGTGTGAGTGTGTTGTGTATACCTGGGTGTGTGTTTGTTTGTGTGCGTGTGGAATGGGAGGGGGAGGGTAGGGGAAGGGGGGTAGAGGAGGAAAAAAGTGGGGAGGAAAGGGGTGGAATAGCAGGGTAGAGGGTAAGGTTGGGAGGGGTGGGAGGTGTATGGTAGGGTGGAGAGGGGGGGGTGTTATGTAGTGAATGACTCTATTAGAAGAGACTTCATCAGCTTTTGTGGAGAGACCCGTTTGTCTGTTGGTCTGTCCTGTCTATCTGTCTAACAAGACATATAACTCGTTTATATGCGTACAATTTTCCTATGTTGTTATCTAAATTTATTTTAACTTTTTAAACTGTACAAGTTATGAATTTCCTTTCATTAGAATGATGTAAACTATCTTGGAAAACTCACCCCTACTTCACACACGCAGAGAAAGTGTGACAATACGTTAAGAAAACAGTAAAATCTGAAGGAATAGGTGGATGATTTCGCGCAGGGACCGAAAGAGAATACTGAAAAAGTGAAATATCTGGTCTTTTTATGCGTTTCTGAAATATTAAACGAGAATTTGACAATACGCGAAGAAAACGCAAATTTGAAGGAAATTGGTGGATGATTTCGCGCAGCAGGGACACCAGCCATTCCGAGAGAGAATACTGAAAAGTCAAATGATCCGTCTTAGGAAGGAAAGAACAGATAGATAGACTACAGAGATAGGAGAGAGAGAGAGGAAGAGAGAGAGAGAGAGAGAGAGAGAGAGAGAGAGAGAGAGAGAGAGAGAGAGAGAGAGAGAGAGAGAGAGAGAGAGAGAGAGAAGAAAGAATGAGAGAGAGAGAGAGAGAGCAGAGAGAGACGAGAGAGAGAAGAGAGCAGAGGAGGAGAGAGAGAGAGAGAGAGAGAGAGAGAGAGAGAGAGAGAGAGAGAGAGGAAGAGAGAGAGAGAGAGAAGAGAGAGAAAGAGAGAGAGAGAGACGAGAGAGAGAGAAGAGAAGCAGAGAGAGACCGAGAGAGAGAGAGCAGAGAGAGAGAAGAGAGAGTATAGAGAGAGTAGAGAGTACGAATGAGCCAATACAAGTAGAATAGAAGTAAAGAGTAAGAGAGCAGAGAGAGATGAGAAGAAGAAGAAGAAAAGAGAAGGAACGAGAGAGAAGAGAGATGAAAAGAGAGAGATGAAATAAGAAGAGAGAGTAAGAGAGAGACAGAAGAAAAGAGAGAAGAGATGAGATGAGAAGAGAGAGAGAGTAAGCAGAGAGAGCACACACACACGATGAGAGAGATAAGAGCGAGAGAGAGGAAGAGAGAAAGAGAAGATAAAGAGAGTAGGAAAACATAAAGTATTACTATAATATAATGAATAGTTAAAAGGTAACGAATAGTAAGAAGATAATGAGTAGATGAGGCACAGATGAAGAGTAGATGAGGAGAGATTAGAGAGATGAGAGAAGATGAGTGAGATGTAGATTGAGGATGTAGAGAGAGAGATGACAAGAGAAAGAGAGACGCCTAGGAGAAGAGCATATGATAAGTACAAGAACCGAACGACGACCAGAGGAGAGAGAGTAGAGATCAGCATGATAGAGAGAGAGAGCAGAGAGAGACGAGGAAAAAATGAGCACAGTACATGAAGCGAAGCCTCTACAGAACTATTAAAGAGATACAGTAGTAACAATCTTAACCGACTAATTACGATAGAATGATCGTTTAAGGTCAAAAGTAAAATGATGTCTATCACGTATTAATTAATTGAAATAGAGGAGTATATATAATATTGAATAATCTAAATAATAAGCAGACTGGGAATATATCTGAAATCATACTTGGTCCTCTTACTCGCACTTATTGAAAAGCAACTAAGGGATTTAGGCCAACACATAACAAGACTAATGGCACAACACACCACCAACACAGACGGCCGGCGACTTGTCGAGTCAGAAACACACACACTGACATATACACCATATCCCACACACAGCACCAAACACACACACACAACAACAGCAACACACCCACCATACACCACACACCACCACCAACCAGAATACTAAGCGAGCCAAAATAAATATATTATAATATATATAAATAACTTAAGATATATATTATAAGTATACACTAATAATTATATATTATTCGACATTTAATCATACTAACACACAACAGATTTAATATATATTCGTATATATGTAAAAATACTATATAATTTAATGTTATTAGTTTTAGAGTTCATATATATATATATCACATAGGTAATGATATACTATATACAAATATATATAACTATATATAGTATATAATATAGAAGGATATTAAGATAATAAGATATGATAATATTTAGTAGTTTTATGTTATTGTAGTTTTGATTTAATTTACACTATGAATCTTATAATCTTTCATATCAACATAACACTATAATATTTAGCTGACTATACGGTATTATCATATATAGTTATACTTAGTAAACATATATAGTAGTATAAAATAAGCTATATGGAGTTTATTCTAACATCACACAAATATTGTATCTATCACATCACAATTTTATATGTTTATGTGTGCTTGGTTAATTCATACAGTATATATAAACACTAAATCAATACCACATATGTATACATGACTATACACTAATCAATCACTATAACTATAATCACATAATATATATCATTATACAACATATATACTAAAAAAGTATATATATGCTGCTGTATAAATCGGACCGAGCTATTTCACTCGTGTTGTTTCATATGTCAGCCCTAATTGAGTACAGACAACATAGACGCAGTAAGCCAGTGTGAAACCGTGTGTGTCATTGAACGAGCACTAAACCGTAGAGAGCATACTCCTACACAAGGCACATCTCCTCTCGCACACACACAATACCCCCCACCATTGGAACACACTGGGAGCGACGACCCGGCCCCTTCGGGTGCGTGGACTCCAATTAACTCCTATACCCTCTGTATGTTCTATCAGGCAGGATCCAGGGCATACGGTTAACAAGAATACCCTTGATAGATATCAATCCCTCAAGCGAACTATCACGCAAGAGGCACTCGCCTCGTCTCTCCCCCTCCCCCACTCAGCCCGGGCCACACCCACTCAAGCCCAGCGAGAGCCATGAACCCGGGCCTACGGTTCCCCGGACCCCCCCGGAGAGAAGGCTGGACATTGACCATTCATCATCGGGCATATCGAGTGAGAAGTGAGGGGCGATTTCTTTAGGAGGGTCGGATAGGGGTGTACGTAAGGTAGTGCGTGCAGATGTGGCGTAAGTGTGTTGTGTGTGTATGTGTGCTGTGTGGTTGGTGGTGTGTGGTGTGGAGATGGCGGTGTGTGGTGCGCGCATAGACGTGCTTGTAAATGTGTGGTTTGTTGTGTGTAGAAGTGTTTGTATGAAATGTAGTTGTGTTGTGTAGGATGTTGCTTGGTGTTGTGTATGTGTGTGTGATGTGGTGTGAAGGAGTGCTTAGTGGTGTGTCTAGGAGTGCTTTGCGAGAGCGTGTGGTGTTGGTGTCGCAGGTGTGTAGTGTGTGTGGTGTGTGTGTGTAGGCTGCGTTTGTCGGTCTGCACAGTAGTTATACACCGGCTGTATATAGCATGGGTACTTTATCTTCCATTTCCAAGTGAAGAAAACCTAAAGCCTCGAATGAACATAAACCAAACACTTAAACTACAGAGAGACATGCTTTCCTTTAGTACAACCAAAAAAAATAAAAATATAAAACTTGATAAGACCTATAGATTAAAAAAAACGACCAAACAAGATAATCCCACACGAGATACCCTAAACACAGGGTGAGACGTAGCCCGCTGACCTCAAACGACGCCCAACAGGCCGCAGGCAGACTGAGAGTGAGAATGACATTTGTTTGATGGCTTGTCGTTGTCGACGACCGCACTCTTGCTTAAATTGAGAACATCCAGGCCTACGTCTTATCAGCAAATCTAGGGTTTTCTGATAACGAGGAGAGGGGTAAGGACACCCCTATTGTGGCCGGACACCGAACCGTCCGTCGTCCCCCCCCCTGCTGTGTGTCCTGACAGGCCTGACGTCTCAATTTTTGTCTGCTATGAATTGGGCTTTCTCGCGTCTAGCGGTTTTAAGGAAGGGGCTGAAATTCGCGCGTTATAGAACAAAGACTATTTTTTTTACTGGTGATTTGTCTGCCTGTCTCTGTCTCTGTCTGTCTTTCTGTCTGTCTGTCTTTCTGCCTGTCTTTCTCTGTCTGTCTTGTCTGTCTTTCTGCTAGTTCTGCCTGTCTGTCTTTCTGTTGTCTGTCTTTGGTTTTCTGTTCTGTCTGTACTTTCTGTCTATCTGTCCTGTATGTACTCATGTATGTAAATGTATGTATGTATGTATGTATGTATGTATGTATGTATGTATGTATATCCGTTTGCCTCTCTGCCCATATGTATGTTAAGCTGTCTGTCTGTCTGTATCTCTCTCTCGAAAAAAAGTGATACAGATATTAGATAGATAAAGACAGATATAGATACAAACGAATAGATACTTAGCTGAAGATAAAGTCTTAGATATAGATATAAATAGATATTTGGATACAGATAAAGACTTAGGTATTGATATAGATATAAATAGATAGATACCTGGATAAGATAAAGCCTTAGATAGGTATTTGGATATAGATAAAGATAAACGCTTAGATACAGATAGATATATGGATAAAGACTTTGGATATAGATATAAATAGATTAGATACTGATAAAGATAAGGCTTAAGATAGTATTTGGAATAATAAATAAAAAGGGTTTAAATACAGATAGATATATGATAAGACTTTTATATAGATATAATAGATAGATACTTGGATAAAGATAACATACAGATAGATATATGATAAGATTTATATAGAATATAAATAGATAGATATGGATAAAGATAAAGGCTTAAATAATAGATATAGATGGATAAAGATAAGATAAGCCTTGGATAAAGATAACATAAAGATAGATATATGGATAAAGAATTTTATATAGATATAAATAGATAGATACTTGGATAAAGATAAAGGCTTAGATAGATATTTGGATGTAGATATATACATATATACATATGCATCTCCATGGGTGCACATACTCCAATTTTTTTTTATCGACGTTTTTCACACGTCTATCTTCTCTTCCTTTTCTCTCTTAGAAACAAAAGTTCCGCCTTTTGTGATCTTTTTTTTTCCTGAAACAAAACCAGACAACCCCCCCCATAGAGATCCTCCCTCCCTCCCCCCCCCTTTTCTCCTTCTCTTCCCCCTCCTGTGGTTCTACTTTGGTTCAAGAGGTTTAACCTGTGATCATCGGGTCCTCTCCTCTCCCTCCCTCCTTCTTCCCCTCCCCCTTCTCCCCTCCCAGTCGTTTACGTTCTCCCTCC
Source organism: Penaeus vannamei (assembly GCF_003789085.1). NCBI lineage: Eukaryota > Metazoa > Arthropoda > Malacostraca > Decapoda > Penaeidae > Penaeus > Penaeus vannamei. Next base: position 431,433 of record NW_020870118.1, on the reverse strand, counting down.
CCCCCCACCTCTCCCTCTCTCCCCCCCCCCTTTTTTACCCAACCCTTTCCCTCCGTCTCTCTGGTTCTTCCACCTTTCTTTTGACCTCCCTTCCCCCTCCCCCCCTCCTCCACCCCCAAAGGTAGCAAGCTGTCAAGAAAGTTTGACGGCTTCATCAAGGCCCCCAACATTACCGTCGAGGAGGTCTCCCCCCCCCTACTCCTCCACTCCTCGCCCCCCCCCCCACACACACACCTCTCCTCGTCAACGAACTTTTTTTTTGAAAATCGGTTTTGAAATTTGGATTCTTTGGGCATCTTTTTATCTTTTTTTTTTTTTTTTTTTTTTTTTTTTTTTTTTTTTTTTTTTTTTTTTTTTTTTACATCTCTCTCTCTTTTCTTTTTAAAATTTAGAAGAAACGAGTTTAATATTTATCACCTCTTTTTTTCCTCTCTCCTTCTTTCATTTTCTTTGTATGTCTCTTATTTAGCAAATCTAAGTCTGCATCAAATATCATAAAGAGAGAGGGAGAGAGAGAGAGAGAGAGAGAGAGAGAGAGAGAGAGAGAGAGAGAGAGAGAGAGAGAGAGAGAGAGAGAGAGAGAGAGAGAGAGAGAGAGAGAGAGAGAGAGAGAGACAGAACAGAACAGAAGAGAGAGAGAGAAGAAAAAAAGAGAAAAGAGGAAAGAGAGAGAATGAGAGAAGAGAGACAAACATCAAATCAAATGAGACCGAATCTTAAACAGCGGCCGAGCAGGTGTAAGGACAAGAAGCCAGGACAACAGACCAGCAGGAAAACTACAGCTGCAACTAGAACAAGACGTCTCCCCCCCCCCCACCCATCCCTCCCACCCCCACACTCCTTCCCTCTTATTAAGTGGGTTTGGAAAGGGGTAGGGGGGAGGGGGCAGTAAGAGAGAGAGGGGGGGGGGAGGAGAGTAGGGAGGCGGAGTAGGGGGGGGAGGTCAAACTCGTACTTAGACATCTCAATTGAGTGGTTAACCTTGGCCGTCATGAGAGCTCTCTTATCATCCGGAATGATGGCTCAATTCGACCTGTTTGACCTGACCTGACCCGAAACACACGCAAACGCGCCACCTGCCGGGATAACAATCTGAACGTCGCTGGGGTCACTGGTCATTCAGGAAATGCGGTCCAGGGTCAATTTCATTGCGTGATGTTATATTCTTATGTAACTATTAATGTATATATATATATTATATTTATATATATTAATACTATACATATATACTATATCTATATATATTATATATAATTGGGTTGTTGTGTCCTTTTGCATATGCGTGTGTGTGTGGTTGTGTGTGTTGTGTGTTGTTGTGTGGGTGTGTGTCATTGAATATCAACATACAAAAATTGTGACATTTGTGGCCAACATATATCCATCTATGTTTATCTATCTGTGTGAGCGTGCTAGTGGTTTTCGTTCTCTTTATCTATATCCTTTTTGGCCTTTTAGCATCATATTCTGTATTCGTAACACAAACACACTCATATCTGTCTGTCTATATGCACTTGATATATTAAATCTACGGCATGGAGAACTGTGAATAAAATCGTGATAAAGTTGAGCAGTTTTTTTTTATCATTTCCTCTCTATCGCTTCTTCTTCTTTCTCACATTCGCTATCAACTTTCCTTTTATTGTCGGTGTCATGTCCTCCTTTTCCTTTTCGCTCATCTATCTTCGTCTCCTTCTCCCTCTTTCCTTCCCCTGAGACTCATGATTGACCTTTTATGAGAACGACTACCACACCTCCCTACCTTCCCCCCCGCCTCCCGCCTTCTCTGCCTCTTTCCTCTCTCTTTCTTT
>NW_020870118.1:394625-409625 GCF_003789085.1 Penaeus vannamei | reverse complement strand
CACACACACACACACACACACGCGTACACACATACACACACGCACACACACTCACACACACACACACACAGTACACACATAAGAACAGGAATAATAACACTGTAACTTGTACACCAATTGACATGAAAACACGACCTCAGTAGACACGTCAAAGTATTTTTTTTCCTTTTCGAACTCGCCAAGTTACTTTTCAGATTTAGTGAAGAAGTCTTGAAAAGTTCGAAATATCACGTTTCTACTGTTGCTGTATTTTTATCTTAACATTTATAGGTACTGTATATACTCTCCTTCCCCCTTCTGTTTCTCTCCCTCAAATAAACGCATTTTTTTCTCTCTCTCCACGCATACAAACTCTCTTTCTCTCTCTCTCTCTTCCACACACACTCTCACTCCTCCCCCCCCCCACACACACTCTCCTCCCCCCCTACTACACTCTCGCTCTCTCCCCCCACACACACTCTTCCTCCTCTCTCTCTCCCTTCCCCACACACTCTCTCCCACACACACACACACACTCTCCCCCCACTCACACACACACACACACACTCCTCCCCCCCCCCACACACTCTCTCCCACACACACAACTCTCCCTCCTCCCACCCACACTCTGTCCCACACACACACAGACTCCCCCCCCCACACTCTCTCCCTCTTCCCCCACACTCTCTCTCTGTCCCACACACACTCTCTCTCTCCCACACACACTCTCCCCCTACACACACACTCCCCCCACACACACACTCTCTCTCCCTCCCTTCCCCTCACACACACTCTCCCCCCCCCCCCACACACACACACAGAGATCCCCCTCCGGACACACACACCACTCTCTCTCTCTCTCCCACACACACACACACAACACAATCAAACACACACACACACACACACACCGTTCCCGACACACGGCCGCGACAACAGAGCCGCCGACACACAATGGCCGGACGCGCCGCACAAAGTCCGCCGGGAACAAGCCAACACGACCGCGGAGATTGATCACCTTTCGTGACATCCTCAGCGTCCATGAAGACATCGGTTTACAGGTGACTCGCCGGGGCTGTCCTTGACTTGACTTGACTTGACCTCTCTTTTTCGGGGGCTGGCTCTCTCACCAACCCCCGTGACCGTGGTCCTGATGTTTCCTTTATTTGGGGGTCACTAATTGACCTCGGGGGTTATAAAAGAAGGAAGAAAATGGAAGTAAAAGAAAAAAAAAAGGTCGGATGGAACGAATTTGAAAATGGCGGATTTGGTAAGCAATTTGAGAATTGATATTTTCCGCTTCTTTTTTTTCCAGTTTCCCCGCTCATTTTCTTTTCACTTCTGCTTTGGAGGTCTTGATGTATGTATGGTCCAGTCTTCTATTGTTTTGTAATGGGATTTCGATCCTTTTTCTGCCTCCTATTCCCCACCATCGTATACGGATATTTCTCTTTTGGACCAGACTTGGCCAAATATTTTTATTAGTTTGCCCTCCCACTGCCTTCGATACGGGACGTGACAATTCCTATATTATTCGGTTCGGTTAAAAGTTTTTCTCTCTCTCTTTCTCCTTTCCCCCTCTCTCTCGTTGTCCCCACCCTCTCTCTCTCTCTCTCGCCTCTCCTCTCCCCTCTCTGCCTCCCACTCCCCACCTACACTCCCTCTCTCTGCCTCCCTCCCACTCCCCACTCTCTCTCCCTCACCACTCCCCACTCTCTCTCTCTCCTCTCCCTCTCCTCTCCTCTCTCCCTTCCACTCCCCAGCCTCTCTCTCTCTCTCCTCTCCTCTTCCTCCTCCTGCCCTTCTCACTCCCCCACCTCTCTCTCTCTCTCTCCTCTTCCCCCTCTCTCTCCCTCTCCACTCCCCACCCTCTCTCTCTCCTCTTCCTCCCCCTCTCTCTCCTCCACTCCCACCCCTCTCCTCTTCCCCCTCTCTCTCCCTCCCACTCCCCACCTCTCTCTCCTCTCCCCTCTCCACTCTCCCTCCCTCTCCACTCCCTCACCTCCTCTCCCTTTCCTCCTTCCTCTCTCCTTCCCCACTCCCACCCCTCTCCCTCTTCCCCCTCTCCTCCTCCACTCCCCACCCTCTCTCTCTCTCCTCCCCTCCTTCTCCCCCTCGCCTCCCTCCCACTCCCCACCCTTCCCTCTCCCCCTCTCTCCCCTCCCACTCCCACCCTCTCTCTCTCTCTCTCTCTCCCTCCCCTCCACTCCGCCCTCTCTCTCCCCTCTCTCTCTCCTCTCCTCCCCCTCCTCCTCCTCTCCTCCCTCCCCACCCTTCTCTCTCTTTCCTCTCTCTCTCTCCCTCTCTCCCCCACTCTCCTTTCCTCTCTCCTCCCCCTCTCGCCCTCTCCTCTCCCCCCCTCACCTCTTTCTCTCTCCCTCCCACTCCCCACCTTTCTCTCTCTCTCTCCCTCTCCCTTCTACTCCCCACCCCCTCCTCTCTTCCCCTCCCCTCTCGCCTCCCTCTCCCTCCCACTCCCCACCCTCTCTCTCTCCTCTCCCTCCCCTCCCACTCCTCTCTCTCCTCTCCCTCTCTCTCTCCTCTCTCTCTCTCCCTCCACTCCCTTTCTCCTCTCTCTCTCCGGCTTCTCTCTCTCTTCTCTAATCTCCACCCTGAATCGACTCCCAAAACGAAGCTTAAACGGCAATCGAATGGATGAAGTGAACGATAGCTTATGGAATATCCTCTGCGCTCGCTTTCCAACTCAATTTTGTCCCCTTTTTCCCTTGCGCTTCGTCGAGTGTTGCTAATGGGTCGACAAAAGCAGGCGTGATTCTGCACCGAGAATAGATATTAGCTTTCCTCCCCGCCCGCCGCTGCCCCGCCGCCGTGTAGAGGTCGGTATCAGATGTATAAATAAGTTTCTTTTTCGGGATCTTCATTTATCATGCGGTTCGTTGCTCTTTTGTCTGAGCGGTTGGCCGGGCTGGATGAAAGTATGGGAGGGATGCGGACATGCACGGATAGCCATACATATACACAGGAGCATGCGGACACATGGATGTACGGACTCACACAGACACGCGCGCACACACAGAGACACACAGACACTCACACGTATGCGAACGCTCATAAGCACACGCACACTCATACACCAGACACACACACACACACACGCACACACACGCATACGGACACATACACACACCACATACTCACAATTCACACGAATAAAAAAAAAAAAAAAAAAATAGTCAGTTAACAAGCCTCAAATAACAATTGATGCAAGCTGACTGGCATCATCCGACAAACGTTTTATATGATTATGCATATATCTAGGAAAAATCAAAAGATTATTTAACTGTTCATGTATTTTCTAGTTCAAAAAGTAAATTCCAGTCAGTTAAAACCAAGAAAATGCGACGTAATATTTCTTACACTTACATTTTTCGTGTTTCCACACAAACGCACACACATACATGCAGATATTACCTGTGCGTGTACATTTGCGTGCACACAAGCTAGCACCTACAAACATATAGGCGAATGCATAACACCAATAGTAAATCTGTGTTTCTGCATATAGTGTAGGGACAGATAAGCCTCCCTTTTACGTGTGATGTTCCTAGATAAGGGACATATGTATCGTTAACTATTGGATCCCTCATTAGTGTCATCCTTTGAGAGTCGTCCCCTCTTCTTCCCCCCAACCTCCACCCCCCCTAATCCCCTCCTCTCCCCCCACCGTCGTCTTTTCCTCCAGGTCGCCTCCTCATTGTCAGCCCATCTCTCTCTCTTTCATTCCCTCTCTTTCTCACTTCTTGCTCAATATTTTCTTTGACATCCATCCCCCCATCTCCTTTTATTCTCCTTCCCGTCCCTCTCCCTCCCGCTCCTTGTTATTCCCCCCTTTTAAACACCCGGTTCCCACTTTCTTCCAGACAAGGGCTTAACTCCGTTTTCTTTTCGGAGGGACTGATTATAGCCATTGTTAAATCCGGGTTGTAAAGCCAATATGGCAAACCGTTTACAAACTGGACATTGAGGTTTTTACAGGCAGTTTGTATGGATTACTGGCGAGGCTGTGGGCGACCAGATGGGGCGTTGAGAAGGCCGCATGCAAGCTCTTAATAAGGGGGGGGCGGGCGGACTGACGGACATTGGGGGGGGGGGGCTGGAGACGGAGCCAGAAAATCGGTCGAAATGGATCTGGAAATTGGGGAATGGGCGGGCAACGGTGGTCGAATAGTGTAAATACTGTCGAGAATTAAAGTGAATAGAAAATGGCGGTCTTCATTGGCGAAGGAATAGGAATGGAAATTGACAAAGAAAAACATCTGTAAATCGGACGGAACTAAATCGAAATGTGCTTGAAAATTAGTCCAGAAAAAAACCTGGCTAGAAATCGTCGAAATAATTCAGAAAATGGTAAAAATTAGGGAAATTGACCCCTAACAATATCCAGCATAAGGCGAAGAAAAGAATCAAAACATGAATTATTTATGGAAGGAGAAAAGTCAGGTATGGCACTAATAAAAAAGGTCGAAAATAACATAATGAGACCAATATTGAAGCGAAGAGAAGATAGGAAAGAAAGAAGAATAATGTAAAGGGAAGTTTTTTTTTCTTGGGGGGGGGGGGGAGAAAAACAGAAAGAGAAGGTAAAAGAGAAAATAAAAGCATGGGGAGGAAGTGGAGGAGCAAAGAGTGAAGATGAATAGGTGGATGATGGAGAGGACGAGGATGTCAAGAGGAGGAGGATAAGGAGGAAAAAGAGAATAAGAGGAGGAGGAGGAGAATGTGGATGAAGAAGAGGAGGAAGAGGAGGAGGAGGAGGAGGAGGAGGAGGAGGAGGAGGAGGAGGAGGAGGAGGAGGAGGAGGAGGAGAGAGGAGGAGGAGAAAAGGAGAGAAGAAAGAAAAAGAAAAGAAAGAGAAGGAGAAAGAGGAGGAAAGAGTAAGAGAAGGAAGTTGGGGAGAAGGAAGAAGAGGAGGAGGAGGAGAAGAAGAAGAAGGAGATGGAGAAATAGAAAAAGGAGAACCAAAAGGAGAATAATGATAACAATAATGATAACAGTAGTAGAAAGAAGAAGAAGGAGAAGAAGGAGGAAGGATAAAGATGATGATGATAATGATGAGGATGAGATGAGGAGGAGAAGAAGAAGAAGAAGGAGGAGAAGGAGCAGAGGAGAAAAGGAAGAGAACGAAGAGAAATAGGAAAAATATAAGGACAGAAAGATGAGAAGAGGAAAGCGAACCGCAAATCCCCCCCCCCCCGCCTCCTCAAAAAAAAAAAAATAAAAGAAAACGAAGGATAAAAAGAAAAAGAAAAAGAAGGATAAAGAGAGGAGAGAAGGAGTTACGAAGAATAAAAGACAGAACGAAGAGAATACATGAGAAAGAAGAGGTTTAAGCCGTGAATTCTTCCCGATACAACGAAACAAATGACGGGCGATGAGAAAGGTGCGCCATTTTCTTGAACTACGAAACTTGTCTTTTAGATGGGATTAATAACTACTTTTTCTAATATATAATGATAATAATAATAATAATAATAATAATAATAATAATAATAATGATAATAATAATGATAATAACAATAATAATAACAATAAAAATAGGATTAATAACTACTGTCTAATAATAATAATAATAATAATAATAATAATAATAATAAAAATAGGATTAATTACTACTGGATTCATAACTGTTATTTCCTGGCGAGTTTGGACTTTAATAGCTAACTCTTCATAAGGTACTTGAAGTTTTAAAGCTTTTTAGTATCATTATTTTCACTCGGATAATCAAAACCTAATTTCTCAGTTGTTATCGTCACAGTTCTGTTATTTTCACAGTTCTTCTGTTATTCTCACAGTTCTTCTTCTGTTATTTTCACAGTTCTTCTGTTATTTTCACAGTTCTGTTATTTTCACAGTTCTTCTGTTATTTTCACAGTTCTTCTGTTATTTTCACAGTTCTGTTATTCTCACAGTTCTTCTTCTGTTATTTTCACAGTTCTTCTGTTATTCTCACTCCCTGAATGTGTATTAAACTATTACATTTTTTTTCGTCTCGTCACTTTGTCGTTCTTCTCTGTCTGTCCGTATGTCTCAGCTTTTGTGTCTGTCTCCCTTGTTACTCGCCTACGCATACAAAAAAAGAAAGAAAGAAAGAAAGAAGAAAAGAAAGAAAAAAACGTTTTTCTTCAAACACACACACATACCCCCCACCCCCCCCCCACCCCCTATAATGGAAGGGACAGAGGGAGAAGAAAAAAAAAGTACACGTACACACACACAAGACACGACAGACGCGAAAATGAGGGAACAGACACAACCGCACACATAACAAACACACAAACACAATGTCACACGACTCGGGACAACTCATTAACAGGGCAGTATTTCACCCTCAGTTTCTCATTCACAGCTCTTTATTCTCTCTCTTTTTGCCTTTCATTCCCGTTCTGTCTTTCTCTGGGTATTTTTCTTTCTCTTCCCTCCCCCCCCCCCTTCCCTCCAGTCTCTCCCTCCTTACCTTCTCTTCCGTTCTCCCTCCCTTCTAATCCCTCCCTATCCTGCTTTCCTCCACCTTACCTTCCCTCCGGCTCCTCCCCACTTAACCTTCCCTTCTCTCTCCTCCCTTCAAACCCTCCCTAACTTCCCTTCCTCTCTCCCTTCTTTCAAACCCCTCCTCCCCTCCTTATCTCCCTCCCTTCAAACCCCCTATCTTCCATTCCCCTTTCCCTTCTTCAAACCCCTCCCTACCTAAACTTCCCTTCCTCTCTCCCTCCTTCAGACCCTCCCTATACCCTACTTCCCTCCAGCCCACCCCCTACCGAACCAACCCCCCCTACCCCTTCCCCACCCACCACTTCCCTTCTTCCTCCCTTCCGACCGGTTCAGCGACACCGCCTGACGAACCATTCAAAATATTGGCCCTTTCACCCCGCTTTTGTTTTTGGTGTGTTGGGGGGGAGGGGTGATGGGAGACGGGGTTGGGGCTGGGGGTAGGGGGGTTGACTTTCTCATGGGGTGAGGTTTGGGGTCTGGTTGGGGGTGGGGTCTGGTTGGGGGAGGGGGTTTGAGGGAGGGGGTGGGGGTTTGGGGGGAGTTGTCCATGACATGTTTACGACTTTTTTGGGGTTAGACCTCCATGGGGCAGAGGGTAAGGGGAGGGGGGAGGGGGAGGGGGAGAGGGGGGTTGCTACTAACAAGGCGATTTGTGTTGGTAACGAGTGCAGGCAGCCATTAGTTAAGGTCATCTCTCCTTCTTTCTCTCTCTCTCTCTTCTCTCGTCTCTCTCTCTTGTGTCTCTCTCCTCTCTCTCTCTCTCTTTCTCTCTCTCCCCCCTCCCCCCCCCCTCTCTCTCTCTCTCTCTCCTCTCTTCTCTCTCTCTCTCTCTCTTTCTCTCTCTCTCTCTCTCTCTCTCTCTCTCTTCTCTCTCTCTCTCTACTCTCTCTCTCTCTCTCTCTCTCCTCTCGCTGAATGAGAAATTTGGGCGGATAACCACACACACAAATGCATATACATACATATATATACATATATGTATTATGGCTATATTTACATACATTTGTATATGCATATACATATACACTTATATGTATACACACAACATATATCTATCTATCTATCTATCTATTTCTCTCTCTCTCTCTACATACACAAACACACACACACAATCTATCTACTATCTACTATCTATCTAGTATATATGATATGTAACACACATATATATATAGTTGAAAATGATAATGCAAAAAACCCAAAATGCATAAACTAGTTTCGGAATCCGAAACTGTTGTCTCGCTATTTCAGTAAATCTAGTTCGTGCATTGTAGGAAATATTATATATATATATATATATATATATATATATATATATATATATAATATATATATATATATATATATACATCACAGTACTGATGAGTTCCTGGAAACCAAAAGTTAGTAAAACGAAAGAAAGAAAAGAAGAAAATCAACCTGCGTCTCTGTTATGATACATGAAAGTTAAAGGATAAGAAGAAAAATTGAATTTTCTAAAACTTGGAAAAGAAGAAGAAAAAAATATTGATGACAACTACAACTAAAACTACAACAACAATTACTACTACTACTACTACTGTTATTACTAGTTCTAATGATAAAAAATAATATGTTAATGATAATAATGATGATAATAAAAATATTAAGAAGAAAATGATAATAATGATAATAATAATCATAATAACGATAATTATAGTATTATTAATGATAATAATGGTGATAATGATAATGATAATGAAGAGAATAGCAGTGATAATACCAGTAATATCAATAGTAATAATAATGATAACAATAATAATAGTAACGATGATGATAATGATGATGATAATGGTGATGATAGTAGGAATGCTAATAACAATGCTAATGCGAATAATGTTATTAATAATATTGACATAATAATAATTGTAACGCACTCGCACGTGTATGTGTGAGGAAAGAGAGAGATAGATAGATAGATAGAGAGAGAGAAGAGAGAGAGAGAGAGAGAGAGAGAGAGAGAGAGAGAGAGAGAGAGAGAGAGAGAGAGAGAGAGAGAGAGAAGAGAGAGAGAGAGAAGAGAGAGAGAAGATGGAAGAATATAATATATATATAATATATATATATATATATATATATATATATATATATATATATATATATATATATAGATAGATAGTAGATAGATACATGAAGAAAACTAATGAGAGAGAAATATGAAAGCAAGTCGAGAAGACCCTAAATGTTCTCAGCCCACCCCGCCCCCCTCCCGCCTCCCCCCCCTAAACCATGTCCCCCGGTGGTCCCTTCTACTAATTGTGCGTGTCACCTGTACGTCCTTCTCCCCTCCCCTCCCCCTCCCCCTCTCGTGCTTACCTGGAGAGCAGAAAACAGGTTTATCTAGGCAGGGGTTGGTTGGTTAGTTGTTAAAGCCTGTTATTTAACTATTTCGCTTGTTATTTCAGAATGTTCCTCTGTGTTTTTTGGGTTGTGGCTTGTTCGGTTCAATATTTTTTTTCGTTTTTTTTATGTTTGAGGTTAATTAGTGTTTATGTGTTTGTGTTTGGTTCAGTTAAGTCGGTTTTCAACGGATATTTGGGGACTTCATAGCATGGGTGGAAGTTCCTGTGCGGAAAAATATATATGAAGAATTTACGTAAGAAAAAATAGGAATAAAAAAAACAGTCTCTGTTATTTTTCCCATATTGATAAAAAAATTAAAAAACACATATACATACACGCACACACACGCACACACACACGCACACACAGATACACTGTATCATATATTTATTCTTACACAACTCGACTCTGTTAAACACGAAGCGTAGATTGCCTCTATCTCTTTCTTTTTTTATTCTGTTTTGATATTCAGTGTCTCTTTAATCACCCTTCGACAGATTTCTATTCTTTTCTGTTGACTTGTTCTGTTGCCCTAATGGGAGGTGAAGGGAAAATGAAGGGGAAGAGGATGAAGAGGGGAAGGGGTAGGAGGAAGAGAGGAGAGGGAGAAGGGAGGAATGGAGGGAGAGGAGAAGGGAGGGGAATGGAGGAGGAGGGAGAAGGGAGGGAATGGAGGAAGAAGGAAAGGGAAGTGAGGGAAGAGGAGGGAAATGAGAAGGGGAGGAGGAGAGCGAAGGAGGGGAGAGAGAAGGTAGGGAGAGGAGGAAAGGAGGAGGAGGGAAGAAGGGAAGGGAGAGTAATGGAAGAAAAGAGGTGATAGGAGGAAAGGGAAGAAGGGGAGAATGAAAGGGCAAAGGAATGGATGGAATAAAGAGAGAGAGAGAGAGAGAGAGAGAGAGAGAGAGAGAGAGAGAGAGAGAGAGAGAGAGAGAGAGAGAGAGAGAGAGAAGAGAGAGAGAGAGAGAGAGAGAGAGAGGTGAGAGGTAAGAACAGAAGAAAAGAGAGAGGGAAAGGAGAGTGGAAGGAGACGAAAGGAAGGGAGAGGGATAGTCACATACCTATCCCCGGCCTATCCCTCTTCCCCATACAAATGTCGGAATTATTCTAAACCAGACATTACTCTTTTTAAAAACGTAAATTCTTTTTTGTTTCAGAGAATAATAAAAAAAGAGAGACATTAAGAAAGAGAAGATTCTGTTGGAAATATGTCGTAAATTATACACGGGCAAGCATGAATGTACATAGATCCATGTATGTAAAAGACGTGTAGGTTTGAGTATGTGTGTATGTCGTATGTAGTATGTGTTTTGAGTGTTTGTATGCGCACTCACTCGCGCATACACACATACACACACGCACTCGCTCACTCACTCAATACACACCCACATACGCACTCACTCACTCATCACACACACACACATACACTCACTCAATCACTCACACACACACACACACACACACATACACTCACTCAATCACTCTCTCTCTCAACACACACCACACACACACACACACACACATACACACACTCAATCTCTCTCTCTCTCTCTCTCTCTCTCTCTCTCTCTCACATACACACACACACACACACACACATACACTCACCAATCACTCTCTCTCACACACACACACACACATACACACAGACCCCCCCCCCCCCGAACCAACACACACAACACAACCTCCTTCCTTGCTAACCCCCCCACTCCACCCACACCCCCACCCACCCCCGCCGTTCAACCTCCCAGCTCCAGCGGTTTACCTGGCCTCACCTGCCCACTAATTAGGCATCACCACCTGGGGATTATCTGCTCACCACCTATTTGTTCTGAAGCTGTTTCTCGTTCATGAAGGTCTGGGGTGAAGAAGGACATAGGATAATGAATAAAAAGAGAGAGAGGAGGACGAAGGAGGAGGAGAAGACAAAGAGGAAGAGAGGATAAGGACATAGGATAATGAATGAAGGGAGAAGGAGGAGGACGAAGGAGGAGGAGAAGACAGGGAGGAAGAGAGGTAAAGGACATAGGATAATGAATGAAGGAGAAGTGAGAGGACGAAGTAGGAGAAGACAGGGAGGAAGAGAGGTAAAGGATATTAGGAATGAAGAGAAAGGGAAGAGAAGGAGAGAAGGAGAAGGAGAAGAAGACGGGAGGAAGAGAGTTAAGGAAATAAGATATGGATAAAAGAGAGAGAGGAGGACGAAGGAGAAGGAGAAAAAGACAAAGGGGAAGAGAGGTTAAGGAAATAAGATATTGAATAAAGGAAGAAGGAGGAGGACGAAGGAGAAGGGGAATAAGACGGAGAGGAAGAGAGGTAAAGGACATAGGATAATGAATAAAGGAAGGAGGAGGAGAAGAAGAAACCGGAAGCGAAGTGGAAGAAAGAATGGATAGGCGGATGGCTCGATAGATGCAGAGAGATGGGGGATAGACAGATAGACAGATATGAATATAATCAGGCATAGTGATAGATATAAGGCTATATATAGATAGATGGATAGATATAAGGATGTGGATAGGTAGACAGTGTAGGAATATGCTTAAGTACAGTGATATAGGAATCGAGATAGACAGAATACAAGGTTGATAAATATACAGAGTTAGGGACAGATAGATGAACAGACAGATAGATAAAGATGATATAATAGATGAATATATAGAATACAGGATTGATAAATGAAGTTAGGGATGTGGATAGATAGAGGGTGTTGCTGATAGATAGATAGAAATATGAAAAAGCTAATAGAAGGATAGAGTGATAGGGCTAGGAAAAAGAGATGGTTTATTAAATGGATAGACTGTGATAGGAATATAGATAGACAGGTGGATCTATAAATAGCTAGATTGAGATGTAGATATGGATAGATAGATGAGGTGATAGAGGAATATATCTATCTATATATTCTGCATATATATATATATATATATATATATATATATATATATATATATATATATATATATATATTATATATATACAACTGTGACTTTATGTTTGTCAAACAACTATCGTTGATATTATAAATTTTTTTGCTAATTGTAAAAAAAAACAAAAAACGGGTAAATCCTTATTCATATTTAAAAACTATTCATAAATCATAATTGAAGAAGCAAGTATTTTATTTTATTTTAAACCTCAACAATATATTGCTGAATTGCAAAATAAAAGAAATATATATAATACTAATACTGAGGTCCCGACGGTATGTAACATTTCGCTTCCCTCCCGGAAAAAAAATATATTAGCATTTTGTATGTCATCATTTCCTGTATTTAAAATCACTTGTGGGAGAATACTGAAGGATACACAGATCGTTGCCTTTAAAAAACATTCAAAAATGATACTGATGATAATAATGGTGATAATGATAATGGCAGTGAGGATAACAATGATAATAAAAACAGTACTACTAAAATAACAATGATAATAATGATAATGATAATGAATTATGGTAATATAGATATTAGCAATGATTATGATAATAATAATGATGATGAAGTGATAATGATGATGTGAGGATGATGATAATAATGATAATGAAAATAATGATACAGATTGTGAATAATGGTCATCATATTAGTAGTAATGATAATCATGACAATGATTAGATAGATAAATAATGATAATGGTAATGACAAAATATATTTTTAACAATAAGAAAGAGAGATAGAAAAAGACTTGTTATTTCAACGGTTCATTGTTATTTTCCCCTTCCTTTTCATCTTTTTCTCGGTCTTGGAAGAGAAAAGCAAGGTGCTGATCTATATTTGTTTCTCACATCTGCGATCATTTGGGGGCAATACATAATTATACTGTAAAAATCACACACACACATTTATAGATATACAGTATATACACATAATATATATTACATTATATATATATATATATATATATATATATATATATATATATATATATATATATATAATATATATAATATATATATATATATATATATATATATATATATATATATATTATATATATATATATATATATATATATATATACATATATATGTATATAAATGTATATATATAACCAAAACCCATGACGATGATAATAGTCATAATAATGATAACACATCATCATTATTGTCGCTGATTTTATCATCAGTATTACAAATTGGTCTACTTTTGAGAATGACATTACTCTTTACTCTTGCTATCATCTATCGTAACCTTACCGTTTCAGTCACCATCGCTAAAGACCCAGAGGCGCTTCTTCGTCCATTAAAAACCAGCGCCCAGCACCGTCGTAGAAAACTTTGACCACAACAATGCGTGTCCATGGAGTCTGAGCACCAAGGAATACTGGGACTCGGAGGGAGAGAGAACAATTTGAAGATACGGGGAATGAGTGTGATCGTTCCGTGATAAAGCCACAAGGAACTGCCACAGCAAGACTTGTGAGAACCCTTGGCTGGGAATTCGTCGTGAAAGATCTCAGTGTATAGTTACAGAAAGAAAGAAAAAGAAAATGGAAAAAAAAGTTTACGTGGATCCGCAACGAATATCTGTGGTGTGTCCGAAGGGGGGGGGGGTGATCTCCACTGCCCCCAGGCTCCCTAATGACGCCTATATATGTACATAAAAATTACCCCCCCCCCTCCCCATATGGCCGGGCACCATGAATACCCAAATGTCTACACCACTGACTGCAAAGAACATCTATAATGAAGTAGATAATCAAGATAATTATAATGATATTAATGATAATAATAATGATATTGATGATAATAGCAATGATATTAATGATAATAATAATGATATATGATAATGATATTAACGATGATGATATAAATAATAATAACGATGAAAATAATGAAATAATGATAATGATATAATAATGATGATAATAATAATGATATTAATGATAATAATAATATGATATTAATGATGATAATAATGATATTAATGAATAATAATAATGATATTAATGATAATAATAATGATATTAATGATAATAATAATGATATTAATGATGATAATAATGATATTAATGATAATAATGATATTAATGATAATGATAATGATATTAATGGTAATGATAATGGTATTAATGATAATAATAATAATGATATTAATGATATTAATGATAATGATAATGATATCAATGATAATAATAAGGATATTAATGATAATAATAATGATATTAATGATAATAATAATGATATTAATGATAATGATAATGATAATAATAATTGATATTAATGATATAATAATAATAAACGATAATAAAATGATATTAATGATAATAATGATATTAATTGATAATAATAATGATATTAATGATATAAATAATGATATTATATGATAAAATAATAATGATATTAATGATAATAATAATGATATTAATGATAATAATGAATGATATTAATGATATGATAATGATAATGATAATAAATGATATTAAATGATAATAATAATGATAATGATAATAATAATGATATTAATGATAATAATAATGATATTAATGATAATAATAATGATATTAATGATAATAATAATGATATTGATGATAATAATAATGATATTAATGATAATAATAATGATATTGATTATAATAATAATGATATTGATGATAATAATAATGATATTGATTATAATAATAATGATATTGATGATAATAATGATATTAATGATAATGATATAATGATAATAATGATATAATAATATATTAATGATAATGAAATAAAATGATATAATGATAATATAATGATATTAATGATAATGATAAATGATAAATGATATAATAATGATGATATTAATGATAATGATAATGAATTATAATAATGATAATAATAATGATATTAATGATAATAATAATGATATTGATTATAATAATAATGATATTGATGATAATAATAATGATATTAATGATAATAATAATGATATTAATGATAATGATAATGATATTAATGATAATAATAATGATATTAATGATAATAATAATGATATTAATGATAATGATAAATGATATTAATGATAATAATAATGATATTAATGATATAATAATGATATTAATGATAATGATAATGATGAAATAATAATAAGATATTGATGATATTGATAATTAATGATAATAATAATGAAGATATTAATGATAATATATGATAATAATGATATGAATATATAATTATAATATGAT
>NW_020870118.1:384625-389625 GCF_003789085.1 Penaeus vannamei | reverse complement strand
GACTGACCCGATCACCTTACCAAGGCAGCAACCGTTGCCCATGTAAACAAACATGGCGCTATCGGAGTGAGATCCCGGGAATCACACGAACATTCTCATACATATTACGTTATTTTACAGAAATATAATGATGTATATTGTATATACGAATGTTCTCAACTATTAGCTTATGCGTGCATTTACTGATCCTATCTGATCTATCAACAAAAACATTTTAGCTGTGTAGATCCTTCGTAGCACAAGATCAAGCCGGAAATTAGTCAGACGGAAACGGTCGTAACCGTCTTCGTCTGGGAGGCGTTCCGTTTGCAAGCGATATTTGCGCAAAACCTCAAATTCAGACGGAAACACAAATATTGACGGAAAAAGTACTAGTGTGATAGACTAAGTTAGACTAAGAGACACATCTGGTAAAAAAATCATATAAATCTGTTTATAACTTTTTGAGTTATCCTGCTAAAACATCCAACAAACATGCAAACTAACTAATTAACGCAACCAAAAACATAAACTCCCTGGCGGAGGTAATAGCAAAACAACAACAATAATAATGATAATAACAGTAATAACAATGCTAGTAATAATAACATTGATAACAATATCACTAATTATAATAATAAAGATAACAACAACAATAATAATTTTGATGATGATAATAACCATAATTATGATACTGACTCTACTACTATTAATGTAAGCAATAAAAATAATAATATGAATAATGATAACAATAATGTAAATAATAAAATAGTGGTAATAATAATAATTATGATAATGATGACAATACTACTAATATCAATGACGATACTACTACTACTACTAAAGATATTAATGATAACAATAATGATAGTGATAATAACAATAACAACAGTGGTAACAAACCAATAATGATGATAAAGTAATGCTAAGAAAATGAAAGTATTACTACTATATCTACAGTAATGTTAAAAATGATAACCAAAGTAAAGTTAATGCCGATGATAATAATTAAAGGAGATATGTATAATAATGATTATGATTCTTTCTTTCTCTCCCGCTCTCTCTCTCTCTCTCTCACACACCTTCGCTCCTTCTCTCTCTCTGGCTCTCTTTCTTTCTCTCTTTCCCACACACACATTCGCTCATTCTCTCTCTCTCTCCTTCTCTCTGTACCACACACACACATTCGCTCTCTCTCTCTCTGTCACACACATTTGCTCTCTCTCTCTCATCACACACACACATTTCTCTCTCTCTTTCTCTCTCTCTCTCTCTCTCTCTCTCTTCTTCTCTTCTATTTCTCTCTCTCTCTCTCACACACATTCTCTCTCTCTCTCTCTTTCTCTCTCTCACACACACACATTTGCTCTCTCTCTCTCTCTCCCAACACACATTGCTCTCTCTCTCTCTCTCTCCCACACACACACATTTGCTCTCTCTCTCTCTCCCACACACACATTCGCTCTCTCTCTCTCTCTCTCCCACACACACACATTTGCTCTCTCTCTCTCTCTCTCCACACATTCGCTCTCTCTCTCTCTCTCCCACACACACACATTGCTCTCTCTCTCTCCCACACACACACATTCGCTCTCTCTCTCTCTCTCTCCCACACACACATTCGCTCTCTCTCTTCTCCACACACACACATTCGCTCTCTCTCTCTCTCTCTCTCTCCCACACACACATTCGCTCTCTCTCTCTCTCCCACACACACACATTTGGTCTCTCTCTCTCACACGCACAAGCACCAGGCCCCCCAACCCACCCAGGGGCGTAACCACAATGTTTCCAGATGGAAGCCTTTGTCCTTGACCTTAAGGTTAGGGCTTTCCACGTGTGACCTTTTTATCTCACATTTTTATTTTTCTAATTTTTATTTTATTTTATTTATTATTATTTTTTTATATGAGATTGTCATATACTCGCTCAAATGGTAATAATATTATTTTGATGATGATTGTGCAAAGAACAACAACAACAATAATAATACGGTGATGATGGTGATAACAATAAATAAATAATCATGATAATGATAATAATAATAACAATAACAAAAATAACTAGAAGCACTCATAGAACGCATACCTCCGCCAGGGCAACAGGGTCATTGATGCAATAAAAATCTTCATACTTGAAGAAACACTTAAAATTCCTTGGATCCGGATCACTACCAAAATTTAATGGCTAACACACACCTCTGGTAAAAAAAAAAAAAAAAAAAAAAAAAAAATGGTTAATAACTCTCGTTATTCTGTTAACCAAATAACTGATGAACAAACAAAAAATCCTGGATCCGAATCACAACTAAAATTTAATGGCATCTAAGATTGGCCAAGACACACGTTTGGTATTTTCTTCTCTTATAAAACATTTTCTTTTTGAGTTATCCTTCGCATCTAAGTTTGGCTAAGACACGTAAAAAATTATAAAAACATTGTTCATCCCATTTTGCGTTATCCTGCTAGCTAACAAACCACCGAAAAAACTAAGAAACTAACAAACCAACGCTACCAACTGTTCATTAATGTATGTATTTTCCTCACATCTAATTTAAGGCTCTATCACACTAGCACTTTTTCCGTCAATTTCTGGGGTTCCGTCTGAATTTGAGGCTTTCCGCAAGGATCGTCTGCAAACGGAACGCCTCCCAGACCAAGACGGTTACGACCGTTTCCGTCTGACTAATTTCCTTGTTGATCTTGTGCTATTAATAAATTAGATAGGATGAGTGAATGTAAGCATAAGATAATATCTTAGAACATTCGTATATACAATATACATCATCATATTTCTTTAAAATAAAGTAATATGTATGAGAATGTTCGTGTGATTCCCGGGACCTCACTCCGGTAGCGCCATGTTTGTTTACATGATTTTCATACGGAGTTCATTCGGAAACGCCAAAAATTAAATACGGCAAAGGAGACTCACACCTGTAGGCCTCAGTCCGTTTCCTGGTCCTGTAAGACTTTGTGTGATTTAGTTGGCCTTTTGTCTTTTGGAAAATATAGCATATACTGTTTAAAAATGGCAGTAATTTTTTTACATTCACAATAAAAAAACAAAAAACAAATTCGTACACGGCAGCAGGTCACTTCAAGCATATTGAAAAAAGTGGGCTAATCTTGGCAATTTTGTTTTCATGCAAGACTTTGTATGATTTAGTTGGCCTTTCGTCTTTTGTAAAATATGGCATATATTATCATGTTTTAAAATGGCAGTCATTTTTACATTCACGACAAATAAATATATGAATAAGAAAAAAAAAAAAAATAGTACACGTCAGCGGGTCACTTCATTGCATCTTTTAAAAAATGGGCTAATCTTGGCAATTTTGTTTTCATGAGTTTGAAACGTTTGTTTTGCATACAAACACACATTTTTATATTTATCTGTCTACCTGTATCTGTATCTATATCTATTTATGTATCTATGTGTAGAGTACATACATACACTTACAAATGAAATGAAAGTACAACAGAATAGCACGAAGATAGTATTATTTTGCTATCCCAATGTGTACATAAAACAAAAACACAAAACAAACTGCATTTAGGACACTTACTTCCAATATATCAATAAATATATCTGAGTATATCGAGAAAGGTTAAGCTGCGGTGTCCGAGTGGTTAAGGAGATGGACTTGAAATCCATTGGGCTCTGCCCGCACAGGTTCGAATCCTGTCCGCAGCGAAGTGATTTGTGATTTTGGAATCTTGAATAACTAGAGGAAAAACACTATTCTTCTTTTTCATGAAGAATGAGTGATTTTTGTTATTCTGTCTCTACTACTAGGTTGGGCTAAGACACACCTCTGGATAAAATTCTTAATAATCTATTCATAGCGTTTTGAGTTATCCTGCAAACCAACTGAAAAAATAGGCATCACACTATCACTTTTTCCGTCAATTTTTGTGTTTCCGAATGAACTTTCGTATGAAAATTGACACGCATTACCAAGGTAATAAATATTGCCAATGTAAACAAAGATGGCGCTTTCGTAGTGACGTCCCGGGAATATTCTCATACATATTACGTTACTTTAAGGAAATATGATGATGTATATTGAATAAACGAATGTTCTAAAATATTAGCTTATATTTACATTCACTCATTCGATCTAATTTATCACTAAAAAAACAACAACATTCTAGCTGTATAGATTCTTCGCAGCACAAAATCAAGACGGAAACGGTCGTAACCGTCTTCGTCTGGGAGGCGTCCCGTTTGCAAGCGATACTTGTGCAAAGCCTCAAATTCAGACGGAAACGCAACAATTGACGGAAGAAGTGCTTGTGTGATAACCAGCGAACAAACTAATTAACGCTACCAAAAAGAGTAACTTCCTTTGCGAAGGTAATAAAATAATAATAATAACAATAATAACAATTATAATAAAAAGAACAACACTAACGATAATCATAAAAACACAAAATAAAATAACAAAAAAGTGTTATAACATCTGCCAGATAAACTTGGTCACCTCTCAATGTCTATCCACACCTGTTATTAGCAATTTACAAGTGTTCTTAATGACGATACCATTCTACATTTTGACATGTGATCCCTATAAAATATTTTTTATGTTGTGAAGCAAATACGACCAACAGAAGGGATAACAAATGACCGCCGTGTTGTTGTGTTGTTTATAATGGCCAATGAGGTATGCTGTTGAAGAATGATGATTATACTCGAGAAGGGTCAGAAGTGTACTTTATTTACTGTTTCGTGAGTTCTAGTTTATTCATTTTTGCTCTTATTCTGTTTATGTTTTGATATTGATGGTAGCAGTGGTAATACAAATCATAAAATAGATTAAAAAATAACAGCAATGATGATGAATAAACATTACCATTATCATCACACACACACACACACACACACACACACACACACACACACACACACACACACACACACACACACACACACACACACACAAACACACACACACACACACACTTACGCATACACAACACGCACAAATATAAATATGCATTTACTTACAAACTACGTAC
>NW_020870118.1:374625-379625 GCF_003789085.1 Penaeus vannamei | reverse complement strand
CAGATTCCCCCCTTATATCACGCATCGGCACCTGCTCATGACGTCACGGCGGTTTGAGGTTACTTTCACTCTCGACCATTTTCTATCATGCTCACCTGCGCCTGTCTGCCATTCATACTCTCAGTCTGCAAGGCGTCTGAACCCTCCGTCTTGGTGTCTCTTAGTTACCCGAACCTCGCCCTCGAGGAAGTGCTACTCCACGAGTCCCAAGGAGTTCTCGAAGAATAAGAGTGAAGGAAGAATCGAAATACCTCGACCCCTTTCAAAGAAATCTCGCACCCGCTCTCCTCAGCCACCATGAAGACCTGGGTAAGTGCAGTGCCAACTTTTGGTCGCCTGAAAAAAAAGGAAAAATAATGGCAAGAAACGAGAGCAAATGAGCAACAGACTTGGCTCTCGTGCTCGTCTGTCTCTCCGCCTTTTATAGCCTGTCTAGACGAGAGCAAGGGGCTCGTGTAGGCAAACGGGACGAGGCGAGAAACGCGAACTTTTTGAACAATTTAAGTTGGAGTTGGAAGTTCTGGGCAAAACCCGAGTTTGGATGTGTAGGCAAATATTAAATCTGAAGTTTTGGGAGGAATTCAGATATGAAGTTTTGGCTGGAATTTGAACATTTGAGAGAGAGAGAGAGAGAGAGAGAGAGAGAGAGAGAGAGAGAGAGAGAGAGAGAGAGAGAGAGAGAGAGAGAGAGAGAGAGAGAGAGAGAGAGAGAGAGAGACCGACGACCGACCGACCGGCCCGAAGTCGAACCTATGGACGAAATTCGAAGTGTTAGGACCAACTAGCCTCACACACACACACCACACACACACACACACACACACACACACACACACACACACACACACACACACACACACACACACCACACACACCCATCAAGATCTTCACAGCTGCCACGTAAATCACGGGAAGCAAGAGACGAGAGACGTTATCAGCTCGATGTGACGTCTTTAGTGTTTAACGAAAGAATTATCAACGAAGCTAGCCAGTGTTTCAGCGAGACGGGGACCGAGAGGGTATCGCCGGGGTACTGAGGCCAGGCTGAAGGGCAAAGAGGAATAGGCAATATAAAGGTGAGGGATAGTCAGTATACAGGGTAGGGATAGTCAGTATAAAGTGTAGGGATAGTCAGTATAAAGTCTAGGAATAGTTAGTATAAAGGTAAGGGATGATCAGTATAAAGGCTAGGGATAATCAGTATAAAGGCAGCAATTAAACAAAAAAAAAAATAATGTAAATGTGCTATTTTTTTTTCTCTCTAAAACAACAACAAAATAACTGGTCGTTAAATACGAATTCAAAGAAGGATAGACAATATAAAGGCGAGGGATAATCAGTATAAAGGGTAGGGATAGTCAGTACAAAGGCAGTCAATCAAGCAAAACAAAAAATGATATAAATGTGCTAATATATCTATAAAAAACTGGTCGTTAAATATGAATTCAAAGAAGGATAGGCAATATAAAGGCTAGGGATAGTCAGTAAAAAGGCAGCCAATGAAGCAAAACAGAACAATAATGTAAATATGCTAATTTCTCCCTCTATAAAAAACCTGATTGTTAAACACGAATTACTTTTTATATTTTTATATGATAATGGGATCAGATTTGCACCGAGGAGGAAGACGAGTAAAAAAAAAAAAAAAAAGAAAGATTGTTAATGGTTTCTTCATTGTATAAAATCTCCTTGACTAGTGTAATCAAGTATCTTTTACTTCTTTGTATATACGTGACTGAAATGTGATTTGCACTACTGGGGAAAAATCCAGGAAGACTGATCCTTGACCTCACTTGCATAGGTCCCTTTTGAATAATTTATATTGTGTGTGTGTAATATATATACGTTGTATATATAGAACATATTCATATATATATTTACGTATACTATATGTATATATTATATTATACATTACATATGTATTTGATATATATAACATTATATCTACATATCATAAATACATTATATATATTATATATACATATAAAGGTATGCATTTACCTATACATATGACATTGCTCACACACACACATATGCAATACACATATTTTTATATCAGGCTCGTCTTTTGTCTACATCTGCTTGTGTTTGCGAAGGAATTTCGACCTTAATTTCCCAGGATAAAAAATCCAGAAGAGATAATCCTTCCTCGCGCCCAGAAGGACCGCCTTAGGAATGGCTCTATTAGCGGGCACGTCTTCAAGGCGACGTACTTTGCTTTCCAAGGCAGACAAGAACCCCCCGCCCCCACTCCCTCACCCGCCCCCTATCGCCCCCCTCTCCAAGCACTTGTAAGCAACAGGGACACAGCCAAGACGTTTTTTTTTTTTTTTGTCTTCTTTTTTATCGTGGATTTTTTTTTTATAGTTTATTCTTCCCCTTGTACTAATTCTGTGTTTGGTTAGCCTCTTGTAGCCTTGGTTAGCTCCTCCTTCCTTGTTTTGTTTTGTCTTGTTACTTTTATTTCCGTTTTCTACGTCGGGGTTTTCTTTTACGTTTTTTTTTCTTTTTGTTTGGTTTATTACTTTGTCCTTTCCTTTCGTATTCTTGTTTCATATTAGCAAGTATTTTATCTCCAATCTTACATCTTTAATTACATTTTTCTTCTTTCCATTTGAATATTCTCTCTATCTTTCTCTTCTTGTATTCCTCTTCCTTATTCCATCTCTCTTTTCTTCATTCTTCCCATTCCTCCTCATTTCTTTCCATTCTACCTTTTCCTTATCATCAATTCTTCCTTCTCCTCTTTCTCCCTTTTCAAATTCCCTCAAACATTAAACAAAAACATTTTTATGCTTCAAAGGCTTCATTTATCAATTGAATGCATCTTTCGCAACAATAACAACAAACAAAGAATGCAAAAACAAACAAAAAATACAAGGATGCTTTATATATATTACTATCATTTTTCCGCCTCTTTCTTATTATCCTTTGTTTAATATTTTTCGTTTTCTCTCTTCTCTTTTTCTTTTATTCAATTTATCTTTTATCTTTTTCTTCATTCTATTTTTCTTTACCATTTTCTTCAATTTTCTTTGTTATTTACTTTTCTTTACCATTTTTCATTTTTTTGTTATTTTTTCTTTATTTATTTTTTACCATTTTCTTTTCATTTTTCTTTTTTCTTTTTCTTTTTTCTTCTTTTTTTTTTTTTTTTTTTTTCTTTTTTAATTTTCATTTTTATTTCTTGCTTGCTTGTGTAGCCTCAGCCATCATTTTCTTTTCCGCTTCAAGGCTGAAAGGAACTGGAACCTTGACTTGTCTTTCTTGTCTTAAATCATGTCTTAAAAAGGGGTCTTGGGAGGAAGACGACGAAGAGGGAGAGGGGAGGTGGGAAGGAGGGAGAGGGAGGGAAGGGAGGGAGGAGAAGGAGGGGAGAGAGAGAGAGGGATGGAAGGAGGAAAAGGGAGAAGGGGGAAGAGAGAGAGAGATGGAAGGAGGAAGAAGGGAAGGATGGAAGGTAAAAAGGTGGAATGTGGAGGGAGGAGGAGGAGGAAGGGGGAAAGGGAGAGAGAGGGGAGGGAGAGAGGGAGAAGGAGGGAAGGTGGAAGAGGGAGAGAGGAGGGAAATGAGGGATGAGAATGAGGAAGAAAAGAGGGAGGGAGAGGTAGGGAAGGAGTGAGGAGGGAAGGAAGGACGAAGGAGACTGAGGGAAGGGAGAAGAAGAATAAGGAGAAAGGAGGAAAGGAAGGAGATAGTGAAAAAAGACGGAGGAAAGAACAGGAGAGAAGGATGGAAGAATTGCAAGAGGGAAAAAAGAAAAAGGAGGGAATGGAGGAAGTGAGAGAGGGAAGGACGAGGTAAGAAGAAGGAATGCTGGAGGAGATGAAGAAGATAGGGAAGGACGAAGGAAGCGAGGAAAGTGGGAGGGAGGGAACGAGAAGAGAAAAGAGGGGGGGGGGAGTGGTCTTATAAACAAACTCTCTCCTCTCTCTTCCCACACTCTACTCTCCCCCCTCCCCTCCGTTCTTATCTCCGCATCACACTCACGCACCTCCCCTCCTCCCCTCCCCCCCCCCACCACCCCTTATCCATCTTCCCGGTACGAAAATTACAAAACGGTTCCTATCCAAGGTTTTACTGGGGGAGGGGGGGAAGGGAGGGGGAGGGGAGAAAGGACAGAGGGGAGGGAAGGGGAGAGAGGACAGAGGGGAGGGGATGGAGGGAGGCGGGGAGGGGAGGGGAGACAGGACAGAGGAGGGGGGGAGGGGAGGGGAGGGGATGATAGGAGAAGGGAAGGGGAGAGAGGAGGGAGAAAAGGGGGAGGGGAGAAGAATAGGGAAGCGAAGAGAGGGAATGGGAGGGGAGGAGGGAGGGAGACGGAGGGTAAGAGGGGGAGAGGGGAGAGAAACAGGAGTGAGAGGCAAAGAGAGAAGAGAAGGGGGTGAAGAAAAGAAGACACGAGAGCAGAAACAAAGCATAAAGGAAGGAAGGGGAAGAAGAGAAAGAGAAACAAAGAAAATGATGGGAGAGTGAGGGTAGGTGGAAGGCAAGGAGATAGAAGGTAAAATGATGAAACAGGAGACAAGGAAGAAATAAGAAAAAAGGTGGGGGGGGGAGGGGTTCAAACCTACAAAGACTAGTTTATAATTGCCTCATGCCTCGAAACGGGTAGGGGGGGGGGTAGGGGGTGGGAGTCAGGCGTTGGGCGTGCGTGTCCGTAAGTGTGGGTGGCTAGGAGGGGGGAAGAGGGGGAGGGGAAAGGGGGGGGGCATAGGCTACCCGTCTTCTTTCCTTCGGGCATTTGACCTTGCATGGGCTGGGAAGTGGGCATACGTGTTTGTGTAAGTACATGGATATGTCTCACCATCTATCTGTCTGTCAGCCGACCCTCCAATATCTCAATCAATCAGTCTATCTATTCATCTAATTATCTCTACCTATCTACTATCTATCTATCTATCTATCTATCTATCTACCTATCTATCTATCTATCTACCTATCTATCTGTCTATCTATCTATCTATTCATCTATCTCTCTATCTACCTATCTATCTCTC
>NW_020870118.1:362125-364625 GCF_003789085.1 Penaeus vannamei | reverse complement strand
GAAAGCTCGTGACATAACCATATATATTTTGAAAAATGATTGTGTTTTGGTGAAAGAACTTGGTGAATGTGACACGATGGCAGATGTTCCTTGTTAGACTATCTTTTTTTCCAATATTTACATATGCTTCTATTTTCTACTGATGTGTCATCTTAGAAACTTTATTTAATAACAGTTTCCCAGCCAACACAGAAGCTACAACTTACTTGATACTCACTCTTTTTTTCTTTCTTCTTCTTCAAGAATCGCCATTATTTAATTTTGATTTATATTTCATCGCTGCTTTTGATATCTAACACCATGAACACCTAACAGACATTTTTACAAGTCGAAATGACCTCAGCTTTTGGAAAATAAGCCAAATTGTATTTTCTTTTTTCTTACAAAATACCTACTTTCTCTTGCTTTCTGTCTTTCCCTCTTTTTCACTTTCACGGTTACTGTTCTGTACTTATCATTTTGCAAATAATATACGCTGAAATCGGCAAATGGCAAATGATAATAATATAATATTAACGTTCCAGATTATTTATTTGTAGGATTTTCTGTTCAAGGCAAAATTGTGCCAAATATATTTCGCGCACAATCTGATTAGAATTTAGAACGTTATTGCTGTAATGATAATTAAAACGGTTCGAATTTATAATTTGTCTCATATCCCTATTACAGAATAATATAAGGCTACTTCTATTTTAAGTAATATTCTAATGTTCTTTGCATGTATATTTTTAAACCTGCAGTTCAGTAAGAGAAAATAAGGGCTTATTTTTCTAATTTTATTTTTTTGGCCAAATATACATTTATTCTCTTCATTTTATCTTTCTCAAATATTTATTTCATCTCTTAATAAACCTTTTCTGAAACAACTGTCTACTAATCTTTTTCTTAAACAAGTGTCTGTTAATCTTTTTCTTAAACAAGTGTCTATTAATCTTTTTTCTTAAACAACTGTCTACTAATCCTTTTCTTAAACAAGTGTCTATTTTTTTTCTTAAACAAGTGTCTATTAATCTTCTTCTTAAACAAGTCTATTAATCTTTATGTTAAACAAGTGTCTATTAATCTTCTTCTTAAACAACTGTCTATTAATCTTCTGAACCATCTATTCTTTTGGACAAATGACTAACACACAACCCTTCAACAATATTCGAAACAAGCCTAAACACATTATATTAAAACACGACAAATAATGAACATATATACTCCCGACCAAATACATTAGTCTGCCTGAAATCATTCCTTAAAATCATTCCTTAAAATCAAATGCAACAACGGCTATTAAACAGTTTATAATAACATGATAACACATTTTTCCACTGTGCAACTGGCTACGATGCAGCGAAACATATTGACAATTAGACGTTATTTTAATCCCTTGTTTTCGTCTTTCACATATTCTATTGTGCCTTTGACCAATATTCGCTGATCGTGCAAGTGAAATAACAGCCCAGTTTAGAGTATGTATGGAACAGCTGCTCCTTATACATGATATGTACAATTTATATATATATATATTATATATATATATATATATATATATATATATATATATATATATATATATATAGTATGGTTATTCACTGATTAATTCTTTCATAAATTCTGATCTTTATTCACTTATGCATTCTCTTATTCTTGGAACACATTAATACCTATTTGTCTCGGAGGTAATTGAGTATAACGAGTGTGTAGAGCAGCTGTCTGAATCATTTTGCATCTGTACGACATATTACGATTGTTATCGTTGTTACTGTTATTGTTATTATTATGATGACTTATTTCTATTTTCATTATTGGCATTATCATTATCAGCATCATTATTATCATTACTAATAGTAGTAATAGTATTGGTATTAATATTATTACCATTATTATTATCATTACTAATTTTATCACCATAATTGTTGCTACTTCTGTTAGTATTATTATTATTGTTCTCAATATAGGTTTAATTAACACGCTATCATCACCAGGTGTAGTCTTACTGCCTTCAATATTATAATTACTGTCATTATCGGCCTGGCAACAAAACCTTGTTACTGAGACTGTGTTTACCTTTCCCTTTCACTTTTACCCCTTTCTACACCTTCTCCTACCCATTTCTCCTCACGTATCAATGTACCCTTCCTCTCTGTCGTTTCTTCTTTCTCTCATCCCACCTCCATTTTCCCGCTCCCCACTCTTACCTCCTTTCCCCTACCACCCCTTAAATTTCCACTCTTCACCCTTGCCTCCTTTTCCCCTACTGCCCTTTACCAATCCCTTTTCTCCCACCTCCTTTTCCCCTACTGCAACTTACCAAACCTACTGCCCCTTACCCCTTTTCTCCCACCTCCTTTTCCCCTACTGCCCCTTACCAATCCCCTTTCCCCCACCTCCTCCCATTCCTCACCCCTACTTCCCCTCACCAGACAAGTGGACATCCGGGACTTCATCAACAACGTGCAGCTGATCCCCCACACGCCCAGGGAGTCAGCGGCCGTCCTGAACCACCGCTCTC
>NW_020870118.1:357125-359625 GCF_003789085.1 Penaeus vannamei | reverse complement strand
ATACATACATATATATATATATATATATATATATATATATATATATATACATATATATATATATATATATATATATATATATATATATATATATATATATATATATATATATATATATATACGTAAACATATATATAAATAAATACATACATATATATGTATCTATCTATATATCTATCTGTCTATCTATCTATATAGATAAAGGGATTATACAATATATAATCGAAATCGTTTACATACATCTCTTGCATTGAGAAGATATTCATTCATTTTTTGACAACGATGAAAATAATAATGTTGATAAAAATAACAATAATGAAAAGGATAAAAATGCTAATGATAACGGTGATAATTACAATGATAACAATAATATTGTTGAGAAAAGTAACAATAATAACAAAGATAAAAATGATAATGACGATGATAATAGCAATGATAACAACTATAATAAAAGTAATAATAATGTTAATGATGATGACAAGAAAACGATGGCGAGAAAGAAGAGCGAAAAAGGACGAATGGGAAGAAGGGAAAGCGAGAAGAATTATAAGAAGAAGAAAAAGAAAAAAGAGGAGGTAGATGAATGATAAGAGGAAGATGATAAATAAGGTGCAGAAAAAAAGAGAGAAGAGAAAGACCCCCCCCCAAAAAAAAACATAAATAAGGAGAAGAGGAACGAGATGATGATTATGAAAAGAAAAAAAAAAAGAAAAAGAAAAAGAAAAAAGAAAAAAAGAAAAGAAAAAGAAAAAAAATAAAATTGCTGGCGATAAAAACTATCATGATGATAATAATAGTTTGCAATAAAGAGAATGTTTATGTCTTCGCAAGAGCAAGGAAGACACTATGAGAAGATTAATAACATGGTCAAAACAAGCAAACAAATACACGCTTTATATTTGCACGTATAAAATCCCCAAAACAAAAAATAATGAAGGACCACATATTTACGTCAGGAAGGACTGCATAAAACAATATTTAGAACTATTACAATGTCATAAAAAAAATTTAAAACCAAAATAAAATTCGCAGTAAGATTTTAAAACAAAATGCACACAGCAAGACCAGGGGAGAAGAAACACGAAAAATAGAATATAAAAATGATAATGATAATGATAATAACAATAATAATAAATAGCAAGCTTCGGATGCAAGTAAACAAAAAAAAAAAAAATGAAAGACAATCTCCGTTAAGGCTATAGGGTCACTGATGCAATAAAAATATTTACACTTGAAGAATTACATTTAAAAAATAGTAATGACAATAGTAATAATGATTATAATAATAATAACAATAATAATAAT
The DNA here is from genome assembly GCF_003789085.1 of Penaeus vannamei. NCBI lineage: Eukaryota > Metazoa > Arthropoda > Malacostraca > Decapoda > Penaeidae > Penaeus > Penaeus vannamei. The sequence continues at coordinate 358,320 of NW_020870118.1, read as the reverse complement.
TCAAACGCCAAAAAAGTGTTAGTTGCCCCTATCTCGCAATGCCAAAAAATTCTGAATCACACCAAAATTTAATGGCATCTAAGTTTGGCTAAGACGCACCTCTGGTAAAAGATTTCATAAAGAAATCTGTTCATAACTCTTCGAGTTATCTAGCTAACCAACGAACAAACAAACTAATGTTACCAAAAGCAACCTTCATGGCGGAGATAATGATTTTAATTCTCATGCTCTAAAATACAAATTTATCTAATTTTATTTCATCTGATTTTACTTCACTATTAGATTTGTTTCAATAAAAAATCAATCATATTCTCCAACTTCCAAGACCCGAAAACGCTTAAAAATCATAAATTTGATTTTGTGTCTTTGTTGCCCCGCCTCGCTACTAAGGTCGTGATTGCCCTGCGACAGGACAGCATTCTCCCTCAACGTCACTTCGGATTCGGGGCGGGACTCACTACCGCGACGGGACTCGAACTCGGGACCACCAGACTCGGACGCCGGTGCTCTAACCACTCGGCCATCACGGTGATTAATTCATGTTGTGTTCCCTTCCTGTTTATTTCTTTTATGGCTTTCTTTTTCCTTTTTGGATGTTTCTTTTTTTTTGTTTATTTGTGGAGTCGAACATTTTGTCGCCGATTCTCTCTCTTTTTTTCCTCTTTCTTTCTTTTAGTTTTTCTTTTCCTTTAAGTACTAATTGCAAAAGTCCGACAGTTGCTTCCTTTGGATTCTAAGTTGGGCTTAGACACTTCTGATAAAAAATTCCTATTTTTTTGTGTTATCCTGCTAACTAACGAACAAACAAACTAACCGACGCTAACCAAAACATAACCTCCTTGGCGGTGGTAAGAAGAAGAAGAAGAAGAAAAAAAATGAGAATCGGCGACAAAAGGTTGGAATCCACATATTAAAAAAAAAAGAAGAAAAAAAGGGGAAAAGAAATCTAAGAGAAAAGAAAAGGAAAAGAAATGAAAAAGAATTGGCGACAAAGGTTCGATTCCACACATTAACCCAAAAAGCCAAAAGGAAAAGAAAGAATCAAATAAATAAATAAATAAATAAATATAAGAAGAGAATCGGCGACAAAGGGTTGGGATCCACAAATAAACGAAAAAAAGAAAGACATCCAAAAGGAAAAGTAAACCATTAAAGTAATAAAAATATGAAAAGAGAAAAAGAAAAACAAAATCGG
>NW_020870118.1:332125-352125 GCF_003789085.1 Penaeus vannamei | reverse complement strand
TTAAAGAGATCAGTGGAAATATCTATTCAATTATTTTGTGGATTTATGGATTTTATCAATTTGTTTGTTTTTTATTAGATTATTATTATCATCACCATTTATCACTCTTATTTTCTTGACGTCTGACTTTCTTTGATTTAAGACAAATTGTTGTTTTTTCGTTATTTTTTTGCGAAAGAAATGATCGATTTGTAACTTTTTTTTCTTTTATTCTATTTTTTTCTTTTTGTTTTTTTTTCAGTTGCATAATTCTAACCGCGACTGGAGAAGATGTGGGAGGGGAGGAGGAGGGGAGGGGGAGGGGGGTGGAGGAGTAGACCGGAGGAGGAGGAGAAGAAGAGTAGTCCTTCTTGTGCATCTAATTTTTCATCTTTATTTCTTCCCTCTTTGTCTTATTTACTCTGTTTGTTTGTTTATTTGTTTTATTTTGTGTATGTTTGTTATTTGTTGTTGTTGTTTTTCTATATATTTTTTGTTTGTTTGTTGTTTTTATTTTTTTTTGTGTTTGTTTGTTTGGTTTTTATTTTTGTCTACGTCTGTTTCTTCCTTCCTCTCTCCTTTCTCCTTTCTGGCCATAGAGGTTTTACCTGTATCTTCTCTAAACAAATACCTTACCTTCCTTTCCCTTGCAACTCCCCCCCCCCCAACCATTCTCCTTTTTTTTCTTTTCTTTTTGCAACAACACCCTCTCCTCCTCTTTGCCCCCCCCCTTCTCCTTCTTTTGCACCCCCCCCACCCCTCCTTCCACCTCCCCCTCCCTTGACCTCTTCCTTCCCTTGCAATTCCCACCCCCTCCCCCCCCCCTCCTTCCACCTCCCCCCCTCCCCTCCCCTCTCCTTCACTTCCCCCCTCCCCTTCCCTTCCCCCCCCCCCCGTCCCCTTCTTGCAATTCCCACCCCTCCCCTCTTCCTCTTGCACCTCCCACCCCAACCCCCTCCCCCCGCCCCCTTCTTGCAATTCCCCAATCACCCATCGCACCGCGGGGTAGAAAGTACCCAGGCCGCCCATTCCGCTACCTCGTCTGGGAAGGAAAGCAGTCGACGCCCTTCAGCTCCCCGCCGTTTCAAGGGGCGTGGGGGGAGAGAGAGGAGGGGGCGTGAGGGGGATAGGGGAGGGAAGAGGGAGGGGGTGAGGAGGGAGGGGAGGGGCGTGGAGGGGGCGTGAGGGGGAGTAAGGGGGGAGGGAAGAGGGTGGGAGTGAGGAGAGAGAGGGAGGGAGGGAGGGAGTGAGGAGAGAGAGAGAGAGGGAGGGAGTGAGGAAGGAGAGAGAGGGGAGGGGAGAGAGGGAGGAGAGAGAGGAGGGAGAGGAGGGAGGAGAGGGCAAGGGGGGGGGGTGGAGGTGGGTTTTTCTGGAACAGCTCGGGTACTTTGCATCGCCCTGCACGTACGGTACACTTTTTTGTTCTCTTTCGCTGTCTGTCTCTTTTTTCTTCTCTCTCTCTCTCTCTCTCTCTCTTTTCGTCTCTTTCTTTCTTTGGCCATGTCTGGTTCTTTTGCGCTGTTCGTTTTGGTCTTTTTTTTGTATGTCTTTTTATTTCTTGTTCTCTCTCTCTCTCTCTCTCCCTCTTCCCTCCTCCCTCTCCCTATCTCTCCCTCTTCCTCTCTCTCTCTCTACCTCTCACTCTCCCCCTCACCCTTCTCCCCCTCTCCCCCCTCACCCCTCACCCCCTTCTCCCTCCTCTCTCCTCCCCCTCCCCCTCCCCCCTCTCCCTCTCCCCCTCCCCCCCTCCTCCACTCTTCTCTCTCCTTCTCTCTCCCTCCCCACAATGTCATGTTCCAGGCCACTCCCCTGAGCAAGTATGTAGTGATTCACAAATTCCGAGAAGAGAATAAACACTTCGATATTTTTGTTTTGATCATCATTTATGCAAGGGAGTTACGTCATCTGGGGGATGCAGACGCCAAGGCAGATATGCAGGTAGAGAAAGGGAGGGAGAGGGATGAATGATTATGAGAGGGAGGGAGAGGGGAGAGAGAGGGATAAATGATTATAGAGAAATAATGCGTAGAGCTGGAGATGTGTTTTGTGTAATCGTGTGTGTGTGTGCGTGTGTGTGCGTGTGTGTGCGTGTGTGTGTGTGTGTGTGTGTGTGTGTGTGGTGTGTGTGTGTGTGTGTGTGTGTGTGTGTGTGTGTGGTGTGTGTGTGTGTGTGTGTGTGTGTGTGTGTGTGTGTGTGTGTGTGTGTGCTTCTCATGTGATTTGCTCAAGGGAATGTCTGGACCATTGTGGACGAAAGGGAGAGAGAAGTAGAGTGGGTAAGGGAGAGGGAGTTGGGAGTGGTGAGGGAGAGAGAAAGAGAAGAGAGGGAGAGGAAGATGGAGAGAGAAGAAATGAAGAGGGAGGGGAGAAGAGAGAGAGAGAGAAAGAGAGACAGAGAGAGAGAGAGAATCATGAAGAGAGAGAGAGAAGAGAGAATCAGGAATAGAAAGAGAGGAGAGAGCGTTAGAATTAAGAAAAGAGAGTTAGGGAAAGAGAAAGAGAAAATTAGGAGATACACAACCAGGCAGACAGAAACAATCACAGAACAGACACACAGACAGGAAAAAAAGTCGCAGAAATACCGCCCCAAAACACCAGAAAATATAGACAACACCCACCCCAGGACAAGAGGCAGCGCTCATACGCTCACTGAGTGGCCCATTACCCGCTCGCTGTCACACGCCTAGAAAAATTGTACTAGGTGGCAACCCTCTCCCTGACCCAGTGGTCGAAAACAGAAAAAAAAGAAAAAGAAAAAAAGAAAAGGAAAGGGGAGGGAAAAGGTGCAATATCTATACCTTATTTTGTACGTATTGAACAATAGAGTGAATAGGTATTTATTATGCATCGATTTTTCTTCTTATTAAAGGTTTAAATCAACAGCGTTTGGCTTACAGAGAGAGAGAGAGAGAGAGAGAGAGAGAGAGAGAGAGAGAGAGAGAAGAGAGAGAGAGAGAGAGAGAGAGAGAGAGAGAGAAGAGAGAGAGAGAGAGAGAGAGAGAGAGAGAAGAGAGAGAGGAAGAGAAGAGAGAGAGAGAGAGAGAGAGAGAGAGAGAGACAGAGAGAGAGAGAGAGAGAGAGAGAGAGAGAGAGAGAGAGAGAGAGAGAGAGGAGAGAGAGAGAGAGAAAGAGAAAGAGAAAGAGAGAGAGAGAGAAGAAAGAAAAGAGAAAGAGAAAGAGAAGAGAAAGAGAGACAGAGAAAACATAAACATTTCATATTCTATTTTCATCTTGATTCATAATTCCAGTCCACCTTTTCCACCTTGAAATATCGCAACCATAAATATCACGATTACAAAAAAAATAAAAAATAAAAAAGAAGAAAAAAAACACCACAAATCACTCCTCTCGAATCCTCTCCACCGCCATAAAAAAAAAAAAAAAAATCAAGAAAGAGAAAAATAAAAAAAATAAAAGAAAAAACACAACATCCTCATGGGATTATTTTTTTTCTCTCTCTCTCTCTCTCTCTCTCTCCTCTCTCTCTCTCTCTCTCTCTCTCTCTCTCTCTCTCTCTCTCTCTCTCTCTCTCTCTCTTCTTCTTTTCTTTTTTCTTTTTTTTTTTTTTTTTTTTTGTCGTGTGAACAGACAGACAGTAGGGAGAGAAAAAAATGTCGAGGGAGTAAAAGTTTCACACTGAAGGAAGTTTCAGGAGCGTCCTTCAGTTGTCGTGAGGGAGGGAGGGAGGAGGAATGAGAGAGGAGAGGGAAGGGAGGGAGGGAGGGAGGGAAGGAAGGAGAAGAGGAGAGGATGGAGGAGGAGAGAGGGAAGGGAAGGGAAGAGGAGGGAAGAGGAGAGGAGAGAGGAAGGGAGGAGAGGAAGGGAGAAAGGAGGAAGAGGAAGGGTGGAGGAGTGGACGAGAAAGGAGGAGAGGAAGGAAGGAAGAGGGAGAGAGGGGAGGAGGAAGGAGGAAGAAGAAGGAGAAGAGGATGGGAGGAGAGGGGATTGAGGAGGAGGAAAGGAGAATGAGGAGAAAGGAAGAGGGAGAAAGGATGGAGGAATGAAAAGAAGAAGGAAGAAGAAGGAAAAGAAAGAGGGAGGAGGAATGAGAAGATGAGGAGGAAGAAGGAGGAAGAAGGAGGGAAGAATGAGGAGAAGGAGGAGGAAGAAGGAAAAAGAAGGGTAAGAAGAGGGAATAAGGATGAGAAGAAAAAAGGAAGAAGGGAGAAGGAGGAAGGGAAGGAAGAGGAGGGAGGGAGGTGTGTTCCGTGTCAATCTTGGTGAGAGGATTCTTCTCCGTGAGGTTTACAGGCTCTGGAAAGGGAGATCTGTGGCTCCTGAAGTCATTTTGGGATTTTTCTTTTTTTTTTAAAGGGTCTCTGGGTTCTCTTCTCCTCTCTCTCTTTCCCTCACTCTGTTTCTGTCTCTTTTTTCTCTCTCTCTCTCTTCTCTTACTTCTCTTTTTTTTCTCTCTCTCTTTCTCCTAAACCTCTCATATTTCCCCCTCTTGCCCCCCTCTCCTCTCTTCCCCCTCTCCTCCCCCTCCTTCCCTCTCCCTTTCCTCCCCTCTCCCTTTCCTTTCCTTCCTCCCTCTCCCTTTCCCTCTCCTTTCTCCTCTCACATTTCTCTTTCCCCTCACTTCCTCTCCCTCTCTCCTTCCCCTCTTCCCCTCTCCCTCTTTCTCTCCTCCCCTCCCTCCCTTCTCCCTCTCCCTTTGTCACCCTCTCTTCCCTCTCCTCCCCTCTCCCCTTTCCCACTTCCCTCTCCCCTTCCCCTCTCCTTTCTCCTCTCACATTTCTCCTTTCCCCTCTCTTCCTCTCCCTCTCCTCCCTTCCCTCCCTCTCCTTCCCTCTCCCTTTCCCCTCTTCTCCCCTCTACCCCTCTCCGTCTCCCTTTGTCACCCTCTCCCTCTCTCTCCCCTCTCCCCTTTCCCCTCTCCCCTTTCCCTCTCCTCTCTCCCCTCTCTCTCTCACATTTATCCTTCCCCTTTCTTCCCTCTCCTTCCTTCTACCCCTCCCCTCTCCTTCCGTCTCCCCTTCCTCCCTCTCCTCCCCTTTCCCCTCTACCCCTCTTCCATCTCCCTTTGTCATCCTCTCCCCTCTCCTCCCCTCTCCCCTTTCCCCTCACTTCCTACCTAATGAAACTCTGGTTTGTTTTGACGGCGAGAACTGCTTCTGCTATCATCACAAATCGTAAAAAGTTAATCGCAAATTATTTCATTCTTATTTTTGTGCAGTTTATGTATTTATTTGTGTCTGTGTGTTTCATTGTGCAATTGGATTCGTTGCATTGTTTACGTTGCGTGTTTGTATATTTTTTAAATGTTTATGTTTATGTTTTTTTTCTTCTTCTGTCTTCATTTTATTTTCTATTTTTTCTCAATTATTCGATTTTCTATTTGTGTTTCTTTCATTCTCTTTTTTTTCATTTTCTTTTTTCCTTTTTCTCACTTATTCCGATTTTCTTATTTGTGCTTTTCTCTCTCATTCTCTTCTTTCTGTTTGTTTGTTTTCTTTCATCTACACTTGCGCATCTTTATTCTTAATTATTTAATCTATTTATTCATTTTACATTCTTAAAAAAAATCATTTTGATTATGAACCTCCATTTAATCTATCTTATGCAACAAACAGATTGATTTATGCAACATAATAATATGCAACATAATATCATAATAAGATTCTATATAACATATTCTACATCATACAACATAAATCTATACAACATACATCCAGCACATTCTAAAATGAGCCTTATAGAATCAACAACGAAACCGCATACGACACACGACATAAAAAAGACAAAACAAAAAAAGTATATATATCACACCAACATGCCCAACATACCTTCAACATAAACAACACATTCCTCTCCAGAGACCACACAGGCGCTATCATCTATTTTTTTTATTTATTTGTCTATTTATTTTCCTTTTTTTTTTATATCATGTTTTGGACCCATCAAGAATCTTTCATCTTCCCCCCACCTCCCCCCTTCCCCCTCCCCCTAACCGAAGACCTCACCCCCTCCCCCCACCCCTCCCCCTTCCCCCCTAACCGAGACCCCCCTCCTCCCCCCTTTCCCCCCTTCCCCCTTCCCCTAACCGAGAGCCCCCCCCCCCCCTCCCCCCACCCCTCCCCCTTCCCCCCCCTAACCGAGACCCCCCTCCTCCCCCCTTCCCCCTTCCCGTAACTGAGACCCCTTCCCCCCCTCCCCCTCCCCCCATGAGGTAATCAGATCTGTCTGCTAATTCTTCTTTGAGGTCAGCTGGGATGACCTTTTTTGACCTTTTTATAATTTTTTTTTCTCTTCTTTTATTCATATCTGTTTTTTTCTTCGTCGTGATAGTTTCATATCTTATATCGGTATATATATATTATTAAAGTTGTATCATCACTCATTCTACTTTTTATTTTTATTTTCGTTTTTTTTTCTTTGTATCTCTCTTATTCGTCTATTGTTATTATTATCGTTCATGCTGCTATAATTATTATCATTCATATTATTATTATCATTATCATTCATATTACTATTATCATTATCATTACTATTATTATCATTATCATCATCAACATTATCCAGAATCTTATTATTCCTATAATCATCATTTGTATTTTATTTGCATAATATTAATACTATCATTATTATCATAATCATTATCATTATGATGCAAATGATTCATTATCATTTACTAATACCAATCATCTTCACTAACGACACAATTATCTATTTACTATTACTATCATCACCATTAATAATACCATTATGCTCCTAATCACCATCACCATCTCTCGTCTCACCATCAATCATCATCATTTTCATCATATCATTATCCTCATTGCATTATCCTCATCATGACCATCATCATCATCTTCACCATCATCATCATTATCCTCATCACCATCATTCAATCCACCATCATTATCCTCACCGTCATTCATCACCCATCACCACACCATCATCACCATCATCCCATCATCAGAATCATCATCGCACCATCTCACCATCATTTATTCCTCACCGATCATCACCATCATCACCACCACCATCATTATTCTCATCACCATCAGTCACCCCACCATCATCATCACCATCCATCATCACCATCACCACCATCTCCATCTCACCATCACCATCACCACCACCACCACCACCACCACCATCACCACCATTCATCACCATCACCACCACCACCATCATCGCACCATCATCACCATCATCACCACCACCACCACCACCATTCATCCATATCATCACAATTAAATTCACACATCATTAGCGTAAAGTTAAGTACCGCCTCGACTCACCCACAAGATAAGTCTAATTTGGAGATCTTGTGTTCAAGCAAAAAAAAAAAGACAAATAAAAGTCATTAGCATTTGTTTGTGTCTGTGGACTCGTGCGTGTATGTTAACTTATTATGTTTAGCAAAATAAACTATGTCGCGCATCTAGGTATGTGAGATCGTGTGAGTGTGTATTATATATATATTTTTTTTTCTGGCTGGTAAAAGAAATTGATAGATTTTTTTTTTTTTTTTTTTTTTTAGTGTCTTTGTATTTCTATTTTGATATATGATTTAAGGACACATATCACGCACACGCATACGCACACGCATACGCACACACACACACACACACACACACACACACACACACACACACACACCACCACACGCACATATATATATATATATATATATATATATATACTATATATATATATATATATATATATATATATATATATATTATATAATCCAACCCCCCCCCCCTCCCCCTCCAATGCAATCTCGCCCCAGCCGGACCAGACGTGAGGCCCAAAGACACGCCCCTTTCCTTAGACTCCGCCCACGAATTTCAATAACTTTGGGGATTTAGACCTTAATTTATACCGCACAGCAAGACCGCACTATGTTGTTGTTGTTTGTTTTTTTTTTTTTTGGGGGGGTTGTAATAGACTAAGATAGAAGGGGAAGAGGGAGAAAGAGGAGAGGGTGAGAGAGAGAGAGAGAGAGAGAGAGAGAGAGAGAGAGAGAGAGAGAGAGAGAGAGAGAGAGAGAGAGAGAGAGAGAGAGAGAGAGAGAGAGAGAGAGAGAGGAGAGAGAGAGAGAGAGACGCAGAAATAGACAGAAAGACAGACAAAAATACAATACGTGAAAGAGAGAAAAAAAATGAATAGAAAACAAAAATGAAAAACGGGGAATAGGCAAGACACAAAATAATTAATAAAATAAGAAAATAAGAAAGAAAAGAAAACATACATCTTCTAAAGAAAATAATCAGGCCAAACGCATAGATAAATGAAAGAAGGAATGAAAGAAAGAAAGAAAAAAAGTAAGAAATAACAAGTGCAATCCATCCCCTAATGCTGTGATGGTCGAGACATCAACATCATCTTTATAGGATTATCAACCTTACCGACTCGCTCCAGCATAGCATTATCTTCCAGTGATATATATATGCACGCAAAAAAAAAAAAAAAAAAAAAAAAAAAAAATAGATGCCGCGATTTTAATTATAATTATGATAAAGGGGATCAAAACACAGGTGTAATTAATGGCACTGAAGCTATAAAGACGATATTGTTCTTGAAATTAATGAAAGAAAATGACTAATTGGTGTTTCACAAGGAAGAATCTGGAGAATATACAGGGACAGGAAAATAGAAGGGGGAGTGGGGGGTGAGGAAGGATGGTGGTGGGGGATGAGGAAGGAAGGGGTTGGGGAAGAGGAAGGTAAACGGTGGGGACGGAGGCCAAAGAGGGGAAAGAGGAAGGAAGGAAAGAGAGAGAGAGAGAGAGAGAGAGAGAGAGAGAAGAGAGAGAAGAGAGAGAGAGAGAGAGAGAGAGAGAGAGAGAGAGAAGAGAGAGAGAGAGAGAGAGAGGAGAGAAGAGAGAAGAGAGTCAGAGAGAGAGATAGAGAGAGAGAGAGAGAGTCAGAGAGAAGAAAGACAGAGAGAAGATCAGAGAGAGACAGAGACAGACAGAAAAGAGCAGAGAAAGAGAAAGAGAAAGAGAGAGTCCCACCCCACCCCACCCCCACCCCACCCACCCCACCCCACCCCACCCCACCCCACCCCAAGCCAAGAGAAAAACAAGAGAGCAGCGCCACGACACCAAAGCGGTTCGTAATCTAAAAGAAAAATTCCTCTCACGCCCCGACTGCTTCCCTGTCATGCGGCCTATGACTGCATGACAGGCTTAGACGTGATGGTAAGCCGACGTGACGTCACTTCAGCTGTCACAGGAGCATAAGACTCTCCGTGACGTCACAGTGCCAGTAGCCTCTTTGTGGGCATTTGCTGTGGCACTCCCTGTCTTTTTTTTTTCTCTGTTTCTGTTTTTGTCTCTGTATATTTGTCTGTCTGTCTGGTTTCTGGCCTCTCTCTTTCTTTCTTTTTCTCTTCTCTCTCTCTCTCTCTCTCTCTCTCTCTCTCTCTCTCTCTCTCTCTCTCTCTCTCTCTCTCTCTCTCTCTCTCTCTCTCTCTCTCTCTCTCTCTCTCTCTCTTCTCTCTCTCTCTCTCTCTATCTTATCTATATATATATATATATATATATATATATAATATATATATATATATATATATATATTATATATATATATATATATAGAGAGAGAGAGAGAGAGAGAGAGAGATAGAGAGATAGATAGATAGGATAGACAGATGAGTAAGATAGATAGATAGAGAGAGAAATGGATAAACAGATATACAGAGATCGAGAAAGCTTTTCGCATAAAACAGATCAAAGCCAGATAAAAATGGAGTAAAATATAAAAATAGAGTGAAAATACATGCAAAAATACCTTCCCCCCTCCCCCTCCCCCCCCCCGCCTTGCAACAACAGAAAGCAAATTTCTTCGTCCAATAAGCACAAGCATCATCCCCCCTCCCCACTTCTCCCCCATCCCCCCCACCTCCTTTCTCCTCCTCACCCCCTCCTCACCCCCTCCTCACATACCTCTCTCTCCCTCCTAATGCTCCTCCTCCTTCTCTCTCTCCCTCCCTCCCTCTCCCCCCTCTCTCCTCCTTCCTCTCCTCCTCCCTCCCTCCTCTTCTTCCTCTTCCTCCCCTCTTCCTCCTCTCTCTCCTCCCTCCCTCCTCTTCTCTCCCCTCTCCTCTCCCCCTCCCTCCCTCCTCTTTCCCCCTCCCTCCTCTCCTCTTCTCCTTCTTCCACAATTTTCACTCCCCCCCCCCCCAATTCGCACTTGCTTCCCCTCCTCTCCGTGTCTCTCTCTTCCTCTCCCATTTCCTTCTTCTCTCCTGTACTTTTCTCTCCTCTTTTTCCCAATTTCTCCTCTCTCACTTCCTGGTTTTTCGCTCCTACTTCTCCACTCCTCTCGTTCTCCTCATCTACACCTCTCACCTCATTCTCCTCCCCTCCCCATTCCCCTCATTCGCCCTCCCCTCCCCCCCCCCTACCTCCAGATCATCCCTTCCTCCTCACAAACTCTTACCCTCCCTCCCCATCACCTCTCTCCCTTCCCTCCATCAAAGTCCTCCCCCAAACCTCTCCCCTCCCCTCCCTCCACCCCCGCCCCCCCTCCTCCTCAGGCCCGTTAGAACGTGCGTAAGTGCCGCTGCGAAGACCCCCCTCTCCCCCTCCTTCTCCCTTCCTCCTCCTTCTCACCTCCTTCTCCTCCTTCTCACCTCCTCCTTTTTCTTCTTCTTCTTCTTCAATTTCTTCTTCTTCTCACCCCACCTCCACCTCCTCTCCTCTCTCTTCCCCTCCCCTCCCTCCCCTTCCTCCCCCTCTCCTCCCTTCCCTCCACCTCCTCCACCTCCCCCTTCCTCCTCCCACTCCCCCTCCCCCTCTCCCTTCACCCTCCTCCTCCTCCTTCACCCCCCTCCCTCTCTCTCGCCCCACTCCAGTGAATCTCGGAGCCGTTGCAGAGTGCAAGGTGTGCAGCATTCGGGCGATGAATAGATGAATATTGCAGGTGATAGATCGGCAATTAGAATGTTGAGCGACTGGGATGCGAGGAGTGTGAGAATGAGAGAAAATGAGGAGAGGAGAGAGAGAGAGAGAGAGAGAGAGAGAGAGAGAGAGAGAGAGAGAGAGAGAGAGAGAGAGAGAGAGAGAGAGAGAGAGAGAGAGAGAGAGAGAGAGAGAGAGAGAGAGAAAGGAAAATGGGAAGGGGAGGAAGGTAGACAGGGAAGGGGGGAGGGAAGAGGGAGGAGGGGAGGATGGAGGAAGGAGGATGGGAGGGAGGGAGGGAGATAGTAGAAGAATAGATAGATAGATAGATAGAGAGAGAGAGAGAGAGAGAGAGAGAGAGAGAGAGAGAGAGAGAGAGAGAGAGAGAGGAGAGAGAGAGAGAGAGAGAGAGAGAGAGAGAGAAACAGATAGACAAGTGCACAGTCAACAGACAACAAAAAAAAGACCGAGAGAAGATTTCAAAATTCAAAAAAAAGTCACCAGAAAACCGTTACAACCCTCCATCCACCCCCCTACCCCCTACTCCCGCTAGTGACGTCACACGCGATCGCGCAAAATCACAATCATCATCTCTATTCGTACGTATATACAGACAGACAGACATTTTCTTTAAAATATGGCCCCCGAAGACTATATAATCTTAGGGTCCTTCTGAGAATAACCGCGAATTCCTTTCATTGTAAAAAAAAACGTTTTTTTTTTTTCCTTTTAATGTAACACGTTAGTTTAATTTAACCTTATCGTCAGTTATTCCAACGTTATTCTTAAATTCACTATGACAAATCATTATCTATATTCTTTTTACGGTTTTGTTTATCTAGAATTTTCCATTTGTATCATTTTTCTTTCTATTTTTTTTCTATTAAATCGATGGGATTGACCGCGAACAGTAGCTATGACACGTACCGTACAAGGAAAAGCCATCTACGGTATGTTTTTTGCATCGATAAACCGATAACCTGCTTTATGCAAATATACAGATTTTTTTTCGCTTTTTTTTTTTTTCGCTTCTTTTCTTCTCTGTATGTCTGTCTATCTGTCTGTCTGTTTGTTTGTTTCTCTCTCTCTCTCTCTCTCTCTCTCTCTCTCTCTCTCTCTCTCTCTCTCTCTCTCTCTCTCTCTCTCTCTATCTCTCTATCTATCTATCTATCTATCTATCTCTCTATCTATCTATCTCTCTCCCTCTCCCTCTCTCTCCCTCTCCCCCTCTCCCTCTCCCTCTCCCTCTCCCTCTCCTCTCCCCCTCTCCCTCTCCCTCCCCCTCTCCCCCTCTCCCTCCTCCCTCCCTCCTTCTCCCCCTTCTCCCCCTTCTCCCTCCTCTCTCCCTCTCCCTCTCCCTCTCTCCCTCTCTCTCTCTGTCTCCCTGGAAAATATGACACTTTATCGATACAGCGCGAGGTTCTATGAAAAGCAATCTTTTCTTGTGACAAACCCTTTCCACACACACACGAAAACGCGATTTAAACATACCCAATATATATGTATATATCTACTTGTATATATATCGTATATCTATATATCTCTCCCTCGTGTATGTATGTATGTATGTGTCTTTATGTAGCTTTATCTTTATATATCACCCTGTCTATAATTGTGTGTGCGTGTGTATGGCTACACTGACGTATGTATGTATGTATGTATGTATGTATGTATGTATGTATGTATGTATCTATATATCTCCCTGTCTATAGTTGTGTGTACGTGGTGTGTCTACATAGACGTATGTATGTATGTATGTATCTTTTATGTAGCTTTATTTTTATATATCTCTCTGTCTATAATTGTGTGTATGTGTGTGTATCTACATAGACGTATGTATGTATGTATGTATGTATGTATGTATGTATGTATCTTTATATATCTCCCTGTCTATAATTGCGTGTACGTGTGTATATCTACATAGACGTACACGTGTGCATCCTTACATACATGAAGGATTCTCTCGCGACAGAAAAGAGATGAAAAAGGGATTAAATACTTCATCCTTCCACTCCTTCTAAGACGTTCAGATCCTTCAAGACATGCACTTAAGCCCAATATTCCATCCTGATGAATTTTCCTCTTTTTTTCTTATCCCTTCTTCCCTTTTTTCTCCTTTCTCGTCTCGGCTTGCATCTCTCTCTCTCTTTCGTTTCCTTCCGTTTTCCCTCTATTTTTCCTTTCTTTCTAGATCGCTTTCTTTCCTTTCTTCCCTTTTCTCCGTCCTCTCCTTCTCTCCTTCTCTCATTCTTTCGTCCTCTCTCTCTCTCCCCCTTTTTTCCAATTCTCTTTATCTTTCCTCTCTCTTGTCTTCTCCTTATTCCCTCTCTCCTCTCCTCCCCTCTCCCTTCTTCCATCCCTCCTCTCTCCTCCCTCCGTCTTTCCTCCCTTCACCCTCCGTCCTCCCCTCCTCCTTCCCTCTCCCTCCCCTCCCCCCCCTGCCTTGCCTCCCCCTCCCCTCCCTTAACCCTTTCCTCCTCTCCCCCTCACCCCCCCCCTTCTCTAAAAGCCATATCTTCTCTTTCAAGATTGAAGGGTTGAGGTCGTTACTGGGTGCATTTGCAAGACTCTCTCTCTCTCTCTCTGTCTTCTCTCTCTCTCTGTCTGTCTCTGTCTCTGTCCCTCTCACTCTCTGTCACTGTCTCTCTCTCTCTCTCTGTCACTGACTCTCTCTCTCTCTGTCACTGACTCTCTCTCTCTCTCTTTCTCTCTCTGTCTCTCTTTCTCTCTCTGTCTGTCTCTGTCTCTCTCTCTCTCTCTCTCTCTCTCTCTCTCTCTCTCTCTCTCTCTCTCTCTCCTCTCTCTCTCTCTCTCTCTCTCTCTCTCTCTCTCTCTCTCTCTCTCTCTCTCTCTCTCTCTCTCTCTCTCTCTCTCTCTCTCTCTCTCTCCTTCCTCTCCTTTCACCATTACTCTCTTGCGTCTCGTTTTCTCTTTCGTCTGCCGTTTCTCTTCTTTTCTTTCCTTTGTTTACAACCCGTTTTATATGTGCATTTCCCCCTCCATTTTCTTTATTTGTTTGTCCTCTTTATCTCCCATCACTCTTCCCCTACTGTCTTCCTATCCTTCCCCATCTCTCTCTCTTCTCTATTACCCACTATTCTTCCTCCATCACCCCCCCCCCTTCTACTAATTAACCCTCCCTCCCTTTCCTTCCTCTCCTCCTCTCCTCCGTTCCTCCTCCCCTCCCTCCCTCCCTTCCTCTCTCCCTCTCTTCCTCCCTCCCCTTCTCTCCCTCTTCTCTCTCCTATCCTCCTCCCTTCCTCCCTCTCTTCCTCCCCCTCCTCCTCCCTTCCTCTCCCTACCTCCTTTCCTCCCTTCCTCTCCCTACCTCTCCTACTCTCCTCCCTCCCTCTCCCTCCCTCCTCCAACCTTACCTGACCACACAATCATCGACCCCCTACCCTCCACCCACCCCCTTCCAAAAAAAAAAAAAAAAAAAAAAAAAAAAAAAAAAAAAAAAAAAAAAAAGTTTAAAGCAAAAAATGAAAATAAAAATTAAAAACAAAATAAAAATCAAAGGCACGTAATGTTCCTCATCTAGCTGCATCACGAAAAAACACGATTACCAAATTCAACCGCACAAGTTGTTATTTTCGCGATGAAAACGTAAAAAAAAAAAAAAAAAAAAATTAAAGAGAGAGAGAGAAAAAGTCAGAGGAGAGAGAGATGGGGAGAGAGAGAGAGAGAGAGAGAGAGAGAGAAGGAGAGAAGAAGAGAAGAGAGAGAGAGAGGAGAGAGAGAGAGAGAGAGAGAGAGCGAGAGCGAGAGCGAGAGCGAGAGAGAGAGAGAGAGAGAGAGAGAGAGAGAGAGAGAGAGAGAGAAGAGAAGGAAGGGAGGGAGGAGAGAGGGTGAGAGAACAAGACAGAAAGAGAAAATCAGAAAAATAATTAGAAAGAAAGAAAGAAAGACCCAGAAAACAAAACAAAACAAAAACAAACACCCCTCCTACCCCCCATCCCCTACCCCTCATACCCCTCCCCCCAAAAAAAAAAACAACCCAACTTTCAACCCCCCCCAAAAAAAAAAAAAAAAAAACGAAAAAAAAAAATAATAATCCCTTCCACACGATTATCAATTCCCCAATCCCCACTCTGATTGCCCGGACTCGAATCTCTATAACATCTATGAAATCGTTCGTGTCCGTGAGACGACCAGCGAGCGGCCAGGACCCAAGGCCGGAAAATAAATGGAAAATTATTATTGTTTGCCTTTCATTTGATGACGCGAAAAAATTCGGAGAGATTTTCTGAGGGGGGGGGGTTGTAGATGGGTTGTTGTTGTGGGGGTTGTTGTTGTGGGGGGGTTGTGATGGGTTGTTGTGGGGGGTTGTTGGGGGGAGGTTGTAGATGGGAGGGGTTGTAGATGGTTGTGTTGGGGGGGATTGTAGATGGGGTTGTTGTGGGGGGGTGTAGATGGGGTTGTGGTTGTTGTGGGGTTGTAGATGGAGTTGTAGATGGGGTTGTTGTTGGGGGGAGGTTGTAGATGTTGCTTTTGTTGTTGTTCCACTTTCCCTCTCCATTTTTCTCTGCCTCCCTCTTTCCATCCCTCTTCTTCTCTCCCTTATTCCCTCCTTGTCACCTCCTTCTTCCTCATTCCCTCCCTCTCTTCCTTCTCCCTCTCCCTCATTCCTTCCCTCCTTTTCCCCCATTCCTTCCCTCCCTCCCTCTCCCTCATTCCCTCCCTCCTCTCTCTCTTCCCTCCTCATTCCCTCATTCCCTCCCTCCCTCCTCCCTTCCTCCCTCCCTCCCTTCTCCCCCTAAAACAAAAAACCAAGCAAACACACAAACACCCCCCCCCACGCCCGCCATTCCAGTTACACATCCACCAATCCATTCCAGGATCAAATTCCAGGATCAGATTCCAGGATCCATCTGCATTACGGAATTCGGGAATCAAGTCGCTCCGATGTTCAAGTTTTGTCCGTTTCATTTACCTTTGGCTTCTTGGTCTTAATTAAATTGATTCGATGGGATTGTGATATGAAAGCCGCGATGGGGGGGGGGGGGTTCGGGTTTCTTGTTTGGTTTGGGTTGTGAAGTTGGGGAGTTGTGGTTGTTTGTTTTGTGTCTTTTGTTTGGTTTGGTTGTGAAGTTGTGGAGTTGTGGTTGTTTTGTGTTGTTGTTTGTTTGTGTCTCTTGTTTGGTTGTTTGTGGTTGTTTGTGTTGTTGTTTGTTTGTTGTCTCTTGTTGGTTGTTTGGGTTGTTTATGTCGTTGTTTGTTTTTGTGTCTGTTTGTTTGGTTGTTTGTGGAGTTGTGGTTGTTTATGTCGTTGTTGCGTGTTGTGTCTCTTGTTTGGTTTGGTTGTGGTGTGTTTGTATGTCTTTGTTTTGTTTGGTTGTGGTTGTGGTTGTGTTTGTTTACGTTATTGTTTCCTTGTGTAATATATAATAATAGTAAAGTAATAGTAATAGAATAGTAATAGCAATAGTGATTATAATAATACAGTAATAACAATATAATAGTAATAATAATAATAATAGTAATAGATACAATAATAATGGTTGTAGTACTTAGAACGAACAAGGATAAAGATAATAAAATTTTCCCTTCTGCCCTTATTTTCCTTTCCCTTCTCCCCTTGTTCTTTCTCCCACTTTCTCTTTCCCTCGTTTCTTCTCTGTACTTTCTTTCTTTCTCTCTTTTTCCTCGTTACTTCTCTTCTTCTTTTCCTTTTTTATCATTTCCTCCCTTGCATCACCCTCCTTCCCTCAGTCTTTCCTTCTCCCTCCTCCCTTCCTCCTCCTCCCTCCCGCCTTTCCCTCCTTCCCTCACTCCTTCCCTCACTCCTTCCTCCTCCTTCCCTAAGTCCTTCCATCTCCTTCCCTCCTTCCCTCCCCCTCCCTCCCGCCCTCCTCCTTACTCTCCTCCCCTCCTTCCCTCACTCCTTCCGTAAGTCCTTCCATCTCCTTCCCCCTTCCATCTCCTTCCCTCCTCCCCCCTCCTTACTCTCCTTCCATCTCCTCCCCTCCGTCACTCCTTCCTCCTCCTTCCCTCCTTTCCTAAGTCCTTCCATCTCCTTCCCTCCTTCCCTCCTTCCTCCCTCCTTCCCTCACTCCTTCCTCCTCCTTCCTAAGTCCTTCCCTAAGTCCTTCCCTCCCCCTTCTTCCCTCCCTTCCTCCTCCTTCCCTTCTTCCTTCTTTCTCCTCCTTCCATCTCTTTCCCTCCCATTCTTACTCTCCTCCTCTCCTTTCCTCACTCCTTCCTCCGCCTTCCCTAAGTCCCTCCCCTCCCTCCCGCCCTCCCCATCCTTACTCTCCTCCCCTCCTTCCTCACTCCTTCCATCCTCCTCCCCCTCCGTCCACTCCTTCCTCCTCCTTCCCTAAGTCCTTCAATCTCCTTCCCTCCTTCCATCTCCTTCCCTCCTTCCCTCCCCCTCCCCTCCCGCCCTCCTTCCTCCTTCCCCCTCCTCCCCTCCTTCCCTCACTCCTTCCTCCTTCCTTCCTCCCGCCCCTCCTCCTTCCTTCCCTAAGTCCTTCAATCTCCTTCCATCTCCTTCCCCTCCTTCCCTCCTTCCCTCCTTCCCTCCTCCACCGTGCATGTCCCACTCCGCGAGAAGCCCCCTCATTCCCTCACTCCTTCCTTCCTCCTCCCTAAGTCCTTCCCTCACTCCTTCCTCCTCCTTCCCTAAGTCCTTCCTCCTCCTTCCCTAAGTCCTTCCATCTCCTTCCCTCCTTCCATCTCCCTTCCCTCCTTCCCTCCTTCCATCTCCTTCCCTCCTTCCCCTCCACCGTGCATGTCCCACTCCGCGAGAAGCCCCCTCATTCGTTGTCACAGTGTTGGCAGCGGATTCCTACATTCCCACTTAATTAAGGTCTAAGAGGTTTATTCCCATTCCCAGTGTCATTACAACTATTCCTCCTGTCGGATTTGCTATTCCCGCCTTTATTATATCTCTTTCTTCTTCGTTTTTTTCTGTTGTTATCTCTTTTCTGTACGGCTTTTTTTTGTTATTCCCATTTTTCTATCTTCTTCTTTTTTCTGTTATCTCTTTTCGTTATTTCCACTTTTATTATATCTTTTTCTTCTTTTTTCCCTTTATCTCTTTTCTATACGTCTCTTTTTGTTATTCCCACTTTTATTATATCTCTTTCTTCTTTTTTCTTGTTATCTCTCTTCTATACATCTCTTTTTTTATGTGTATGTAGATTCGTTTTATTAGATCGTCTGTTTCTTATTTATTTCTTATTTGTTTGTTCCTTTCTTTTATCTGACTTACTTTTCTTTGTCTTTTTATTCTCTTCTATCTATCTCTTTTATTCTTATGTATTTACCGATTCGCTGTATCGTTATTATGGATTTTTTAAAAGTATATTTGTTACGTTTTTTATATTTATATATTTTTTATATTTTTATATATTTTTAGATATTTTACATATTTTATATTTATATGTTTATTTTTTATATTTCTTTTTTTATTATATTTGTTACGTGTTTCTTCTCTTATCTGTTTCTTCTTTCTCTCTTATTCTTGTTCTTATCCATTTCTTCTGTTTTATGTGTTTACCGATTCGCTTTATCCGATAATATGTAGTCCTATTATCGTATTTGTTATTAGCTAATTCTCTCTTCTGTTTTTCTTTTTTTCTCTCTCTCTCTCTTTTTATTTTCTTATCTATCTCTTCATTCATTGTATTAACTTATTTTCTTCTTTTTTCTGTTGTCTCTTTTTGCTATTCTCACTTTTACCATATCCTTTTCTTCCCTTTTCTTTTTCCCCTTTCTCTCTTATTCTATCTTCTTATCCATTCCTCCCATTCATTGTATTCACTTATATTCTCCTTTTTTCTGTTATCTCTTTTTGCTATTCTCACTTTATCACATCTTTTCTTCCCTTTTTTCTGTTTCTCCTTCCTCTCTTATTCTATCTTCTTATCCATTTCTCCCATTCACTGTATTTACCAATTTTCTTCTTTTTTCTGTTATCTCAATTTGCTATTCTCACTTTTACCATATCCTTTTCTTCCCTTTATTCTATTTCTCCTTCCTCTCTTATTCTATCTTCTTATCCATTTCTCCCATTCACTGTATTTACCGACTCGCTTTATCGGATTATCTGTGTACTTGAGGCGTTTTCTTGCTTTTGTCTTTGCTTTTGTTTGTGTTTTGCGTCTGTGGCTCTCATCATCTGGCTCTGGTTGTGGAGACGATATTTGGGTCTGCTTTGCACATTCTTGGTCTTGCGGTCTCTCTCTCTCTCTTTTTTCGCTCTCTTTCTCGCTATCTTTCTCGGTTTCTCTCTCTCTCGGTCTCTTTCTCTCTTGGTCTCTTTCTCGTTTTCGCTCGCTCTCTCGGTCTCTTTCTCTCTCTTTCTCTCGCTCTCTCTCGGTCTCTTTCTCGCTTTCTCTTTCTCTCTTTCTCTCGCTCTCTCTCGGTCTCTTTCTCGCTTTCGCTCTCGCTCTTTCCTCTTCGCTCTCTCACGCTCTCTCTCGTTTTCGCTCTCGGCTCTTTATCTCTCTCTTTCTCCTCTTCTCTCTCTCTCTCTCGTCTCTCTCTCTCTCTCTCTCTCTCTCTCTCTCTCTCTCTCTCTCTCTCTCTCTCCTCTCTCTCTCTCTCTCTCTCTCTCTCTCTCTCTCTCTCTCTCTCTATCTCTATCTCTATCTCTATCTCTCTATCTCTATCTCTATCTCTATCTCTATCTCTATCTCTATCTCTATCTATCTATCTATCTATCTATCTATTTGCCCATTTTGTGTGTGTATGTTGAAGTGTACACCTTTTTTGTACTTACATGCTGTGTCTGTTTATCAGTTTCTCGTCCATCGAACCATAATTTCTTACCTGAAAAGGAGAAAAACTAAAAGATTAGTTAGAACCAATAAACGAACATATAAAAGGGAATATTGATAGAACACATTAAACAAAGACAAAACAAGAACAAAGTAATACAATAACCTTAAACCTTTTCAAAAAAAAAAAAATCTTGTTTTGTCAACGCTTTTCCGAAGCTCTCTTCTCTCTCTCTCCCTCCCTCCCTCCCACCCTCTCTTCTCCCACTCCCCACTCCCCATTCCCCATTCCCCCCCACTCCCCACTCCCTCCCCCACACTCCCCACTCCCTCCCCCCACACTCCCCACTCCCTCTCTCCCACTCCCACTCCCATTCCCTCTCTCCCTCTCTCCCTCTCTCCCTCTCTCCTCTCCCTCTCACGGTAGGCTCAATATT
>NW_020870118.1:319950-331446 GCF_003789085.1 Penaeus vannamei | reverse complement strand
ATCAATGTACTGTACACTTGGGGTTGAACTCCTGTACCGTCGCAGCTTGTGGTTGAGAGTGTGTGTGTGTGTGTGTGTGTGTGTGTGTGTGTGTGTGTGTGTGTGTGTGTGTGTGTGTGTGTGTGTGTGTGTGTGTGTGTGTGTGTGTGTGTGTGTGTGTGTGTGTGTGTGTGTGTGTGTGTGTGTGTGTGTGGTGTGTGTGTGTGTGTGTGTGTGTGTGTGTGTGTGTGTGTGTGTGTGTGTGTGTGTGTGTGTGTGTGTGTGTGTGGTGTGTGTGTGTGTGTGTGTGGGTGTGTGTGTGTGTGTGTGCGTGCGTGCTTGCGTGTGTCTGTGTGTGTGTGCGTGCGTGCTTGCATGTGTGTGTGTCTGTATGCGCGTGTATGTGTACATGTGCGTGTGCGTAAGCCTATTTATGTGCGTGCGTAGGCGTATAGACGTAAAAAAATGATTATTAGAAGCCCCGCCATCACCAGGGGGGTCTACCCCTTGGGCGAAAAGCTCTCTGACCGCTATTACAGTACACCAAGGGGGGTAATGGGTAGGGGGAAGTTGAGAGACGATGGGAGAGGAGGCGGAAGGGAGCGGGGATGGGAGGGAGGGAAGAGAAGGAAAGGAGGAAGGGATGGAGAAGGGAGGGGCGAAGGAGAAGGGGGAAGGGAAGGGAGAAGAAAGGGAGAGAGAGGGAGGGAGCGGGAGGGGAGGAAGGGAGAAGAAGGAGGGAGGGAGGGAGAGGGGGAGGGAAGGGAAGAGGGAGGAGGAAGGGAGAAGGAGGGAGGGAGGGAAGGGAGAAGGAAAGAGGAGGGAGGGAAGGGAGGAAGGGGAGGGAAGGGAGAAGGGAGGTAAGGAAGGAGAAGGGGGAAGGGAGCGGGGATGGGAGGGAAGGGAGAAGGAAGAAGGAGGGAGGGAGGAAGGGCTAGGGAGAGAAAGGGAGAAGGGAGGGAGGGGGGGTAAAATGTGTTGTAAATTCAACGCGAGTGTCAAAGCGGGCTTAGAGAAGGAGGGGAGGGAGGAGGGAGGGAGGGAGGGGGAGAAGAGGAAGGGGGTGGAGGGGAGGGTGGGGAGGGGAGAGAGGGTTGAGAGGAGGTCACGACTAAAGTTTAGTTAACTGTCGAAGCCATTATGGGTAGCGTGGGGGGTGAGAGGGGTTGGGGGAAGGGGTGGAAGGAAGGGGAAGGAAAGGGTGGTGGGGAGAGGTGGAGGTGGAGGGAAGGAGAGGGGGAGGGAAGGGGAAAGGACGAGGGGAGGAGAGGGGGAAGGGAGGGGAGGAGGTAGGGGAAGGGAGGAGAGGAGGGAAGAGGTGGAGGTGGAGGGGAGAAGAGAGAGGAGGGAGAAAAGGAGGGAGGAGGGGAAAGGAGGAGGGAGAGGAAGGGAGAGGGGGGAGAAGAGAGGGGGGGGGAGGAGGAGTATGTGGGACGTGCTTTTGGGGGAAATATCTTCCTTGTGACCTTGTGGGTTTATTCAAGCCGTTTATCTTGCTATTAAATCGTACATTGTCATGTTGAGGAAGGAGCTGCTCGTTCTCTCTGTCTCCTCTTTCGTCTTTCTCTCTATTCTATCTCTCTGTCTCCCCTTTCGTTTTTCTCTTTCTCTCTTCCTCTCTCTCTCTCTCTCTTCTTTCTC
Organism: Penaeus vannamei; assembly: GCF_003789085.1. Taxonomy (NCBI): domain Eukaryota; kingdom Metazoa; phylum Arthropoda; class Malacostraca; order Decapoda; family Penaeidae; genus Penaeus; species Penaeus vannamei. The sequence goes on along the minus strand of NW_020870118.1, from coordinate 329,826 downwards.
TTCTTTCTCTCTCTCTCTCTCTCTCTCTCTCTCTCTCTCTCTCTCTCTCTCTCTCTCTCTCTCTCTCTCTCTCTCTCTCTCTCTCTCTCTCTCTCTCTCTCTCTCTCTCTCTCTCTCTCTCTCTCTCTCTCTCTCTCCCTCTCTCTCCCTCCTTCCATCTCCCTCTCCTTCTCCTCCATCTTTCCTCTCCTTCTCCCTCCATCTCTCCCTCTCCCTCTCCTTCTTTCCATCCCTCTCCCTCCCTCCCTCCCTCCCTCCCTTCCTTCCATCCCTCCCTCCCTCCCTCCCTCTCCCTCTCCCTCTTTCTTCCTCTTCCTCTTCCTCTTCAAGCACGTATGATCACTCACTCACTCATGTGAATTGTTCAACGGAGTTCAAAACAGTTCACCGCATTTAAAGGACTGAACACACAGCTATTTTGAGTGTGTCCCTTCGCCTGAACTCTTCTTCTCTATCTCTCTATCTCTCTTTTTTTTGTTTTTCAATTTGCATTCATTCGCCATCACTTTCTTCTATTTTGAGTTCCATTTTTTTTATATTTTTGTTGCTTTTTTCTATAATATCTGTTGTTCGTTTTTTTTTAAATGTTTTTGTTTTATCTTATATATCATTAATCTGTTGTTATTAATTTGTAATTCTCTTTTATATTGAGATAATTCGCATGATTAGTTCGTGATTTGTTAGTATGAACACAATATAAAGCATTCTACATTTTAATTCTATCTTTTAAGTAACTATAAGAACTGTTGCTGTCCACGAGGTTTACACACACACACACACACACACACACACACACACTCACACCACACACACACACACTCACTCACTCACTCACTCACTCACTCACTCACTCACTCACTCACACACACACACACACACACACACACACACACACACACACACACACACACACACACACACACACACACACACACACACACACACACACACAAACACCCCCCCCACACACACACACACCACACACACACACACACTCACACACAACACACACCACACTCACTCACTCACTCACTCACTCACTCACTCACTCACTCACTCACTCACTCACACACACACACACACACACACACACACACACACACACACACACACACACACACACACACACACACACACCACACACACACACACAAACACCCCCCCCCCCCACACACACACACGCACACACACACACACACACACACTCACACACACACACACGAACACACACAAACCCCCCCTCCCCCCACACACACAAACAACCCCCCCCCCCACACACACACACAAACACCCCCTCCCCCCCCACACACAAACACCCCCCCCCACACACACAACACACGCACACTTATCCTCAGCTTAGAACACGCATTTCCGTCTATAAATAAGGATAGACATATTTCTCTATTCCCTTTCTATCCTCAACTTAAGGGAAGTTTCACAAGGGCGGTTTAATCTAAGTTCCAACGGCTAAGTTTTGGCTTTTTTTTTTAATGTCTCTCTTTCGCTGTTCTGACAACCCGTGCTTATATACTTATATCTTATATACTATCATATATACTTATATATATACTTATATACGATTATATATACTATTATATACTTATATTATATCTTATATACTGAATAATATATTTTTTTTTATACATATTCAGAAAATATATTCGAGATTCTTTTTTAAATATATTCAGAAAATATTTTCGAGATTCTGGTTTGGATATATTCAGAAACTATATATAATACGAGATTCTGGTTTAGATATATTCATAATATATTCGAGATTCTGTTTTATGTATATTCAGAAAATATATATGATATTCGGTTTATATATCAAAAAATATGTACAATAGTCCGTTTTATGTATATTCAGAAAATACATTTAGAAAATCTATGATACAATATTCCTTTTTAAATATATTCCGAAAATATATTCGAGATTCTGTTTTATGAATATTCAGAAAATAAATTTATTCCCTTTCATATATATTTAGAAAATATATAATACAATCTTCCCTTTTACAATATATTCAAGAAAATATATACCAAAGTCCATCTTCCGTATAACTTTGCCTCTAACTTATGATAAAATGATGATGATGATGATGATGATGATGATGATGTGATGATGATGATGATGATGATGATGATGATGATGATGATGATGATGATGATGATGATGATGATGATGATGATGATGATGATGATGATGATGATGATGGTTATGATGATGATGATGATGATGATGATGATGATGTGATTGATGATGATGATGATGATGATGATGATGATGACTAAAATTGTGAAGCTGTTCTGCCGTGTTTCGACGTGGTTGAAGTCTTCAAGAGAAAAAAAGAAAAAAAATAGAAAAGTTTTTGAGATGTTCAAATGATGTAAATGGTAAATTGTGCAATTGGGGTTATTTTTCTTTTGCCTCGTGAAAAATTATATAAAATTGTTTATCGTCTTAGGGGGGGGGGGAAGGGGGGGAATATAAATCAAATGAAGATGATATTAATACGGCTACTGCAAACAACTATGATGATGATGGTGACGATAATAATAGCAGCAACAGCAACAATAATAATAATGATAATAATATAACAATAACAATAACCACAGTAATAATAATGAATGATGATGATGATGATGATGATGATGATGATGATGATGATTGATGATGATGATGATGATGATGATGATGATGATGATGATGATGATGATGATGATGATGATGATAATAATAATTAATAATAACAACAATAATATTATATTAATAATAATAATAACAATAATAATAACATTGATATTGGTAATAACCATAATTATTATAATGATGCTGCCGATAATGAAAATTAAAAACTATAAAACCCATATACCAGATGACAGGTCACACGAGGTCACACGAGGTCACGGCAGCGATCCCCTACGTGACGAAAAAGGTCAAGCTTCGGGTTCGTAAGCGACTTGAGGGCGTTTCGTCTCGTCTTCGTGTGGAAGAAAAGGCTATATCGCATGTCAGTCATTTCTGGTTTTGCGATTTCGGGTCATTTGGGGGGGCGGGGGGGGAGGGGGAGGGGAGGGGGAGGGGGGTTGTGAGGAATCGATGAGTTTGGTTGTGTTGGGTCATTTGGTAAATTTTTGTTTTTTTTTTCGTATTGTTTTTGTTTTGTTTATATGTATTTTTGGCTTTTTTTCTCGTGTGGTGGTTTTTTCCTTTTGTGTTATTTTTCGTTTTTTTTTTTTTTTTTGTTCTTCTCGTTTTGGTGTTTTTCCGTTTTAATTTGAGTCATTTTTTTTCGTTTTGCTGTCCTGCCCTTTCCTTTTTCTTTTCTCTCTTTTATGTCTATGTCCTCTTCCTCTTTCTCTTTTCGTTTTTCTTCTTTTCTATTCGTTTTGCTGTTCCGTTTTATTTCATCTTTTTCTTCTTCTGTGTCTATATATCTCTCTTGCTCTTTCTCTTTCCCTCTCGATCTTTGTGTCTGTTTCTTTTTTTTTCTGTCTGTCTCCCCCTCCCTCCTCCCTCCCTCCTTCCCTCCCTCTCTCTCTAATTCCAACCCAATTATTTAACCATAAAAATCATTCGTCACGAATTTGGAATAAGGACACACACACGCATACCTCCTCTCCCTCTCTCTCTTTCTTCTCTTTCTCTTTCTCTTTCTCTTTCGCTCTCTCTCCCTCTCTCTCCCCATCTCCCCCACCCTCCCTCCCTCCTTCTCCCTTTCACTCTCCCCTTCCCTCCCTCTCTTTCTCCCTCCCTCTCCCTCTCTTTCCCTCCCTCTCCCCCCCCCCACACACACCTCCCCCCCCCACACACACACCTTCCCCCCCCACCCACCCCAACACCTCCCCACCCCCCCCACAATCACGGACAAGCGTAGGAGACGTCCGTGAAATAAGAAATGAGCCAAGATTCCTTTCTTCCTTTCTTCCTTTTCTTCCTTCGACCCCCCCCCCAAGGAAGACGAGCGATGACGTAAGATTAAGACGAAGACACGCGAAGGGGAGCGTTGTGGATTCGGGTTTTCTACGCGGGCGTGCGGGCGTGGGCATGTGGGCGTGTGTTTTCGGGGCTTTCTATGGGCGTGTGGCGTGTGGGTGTGTTTTCGGGGCTTTCTGCGCGGGCGTGTGGGCGTGTGGGCGTGTTTTCGGGGCTTTCTACGCGGGAGTGTGGGCGTGTGCGTGTGTTTTTTTGGGGGGGATAGCAAGGCGTATCATTGGGTGATTTTGTGGCCTCGGGGGGGCTTTCTGCGAGGGCGTGCGGGCGTGTGGGCGTGTGCGTGTTTTTCGGGGCTTTCTACGCGGGCGTGGGCGTGTGCGTGTGTTTTTTTTGGGGGGATAGCAAGGCGTATCATTGGGTGATTTTGTGGCCTCGGGGGGGCTTTCTGCGCGGGCGTGCGGGCGTGTGGGCGTGTGGGCGTGTGTTTCGGGGCTTTCTATGCGGGCGGTGGGCGTGTGCGTGTGTTTTTTTTGGGGGGATAGCAAGGCGTATCATTGGGTGATTTTGTGGCCTCGGGGGGGGCTTTCTGCGCGGCGTGTGGTCGTGGTGCGTGTGTTTTTTGGGGGAGAGAGGTTTGGTTGTAGCAAGGCGTATCATTGGGTGATTTTGTGGCCTCGGGGGGGCTTTCTGCGCGGGCGTGCGGCGTGTGGGCGTGTTTTCGGGGCGGGCGTGTGGCGTGTGCGTGTGTTTTTTTTTTGGGGGAGATTTGGTTGTAGCAAGGTGTATCATTGGGTGATTTTGTGGCCTCGGGCTTTCTGCGCGGGCGTGTGGCGTGTGGGCGTGTGCGTGTGCTTTTTTTTTTGGGGGGGGAGAGGTTTTTTTTTTTTTTTTTTTTTTGTGGTTGTTGTTTGACTGTGTATGTGGTGGTGGGGGTGGGGTGTATGGTGAGAGGGAGTGCGTGTGTGTTGTGTGTGTGTGAGAGAGAGGTAGATAGATAGATAGAGCGAGAACAGAGAGAGAGAGAGAGAGAGAGAGAGAGAGAGAGAGAGAGAGAGAGAGAGAGAGAGAGAGAGAGAGAAGAGAAGAGAGAGAGAGAGAGAGAGAGAGAGAGACAGAGAGACAGAGAGACAGAGAGACAGAGAGACAGAGAGACAGAGAGACAGAGAGACAGAGACAGATAGATAGATAGATAGATAGATAGACAGATAGATAGATAGATAGATTAAAGAGAGTGAGAGAGAGTAGAGCGATATAGATAGATAGAGAAAGAGAGGGAGAGACTGACTGACTGACTGAATGAATGACTGAATGAGAGAGCGAGTGCTGGTATATGTGTATGCGACTGACACAACGAGCACAATTTAGAATCAACACCAACAAACCCCCCCCCCCCAGAGTGCATTCCTCTTGTGTTTATACCCCATTTTCTTTTCTTTTTTTTAATCTGTGTTTGTTGTCATGTTTTTTTTTTTTTTTTTTTTTTTTTTTTTTTTTTTTTTTAATCTGTGTTTGTTGTCATGTTTGCTCCTGCTTCCAATCCCCTTTCTCTCGCCTGTGTACACCCAGAGACGTGTGTGTTTACTGAGAGATTGGCAAGTAATCAAGCTTCGGTTCAGACAGCCAATAAAAGGCAAGAAGTGTATCAGTGTATGTATCAGTGTATGTGGAAGAAGACAGTTGGGAGTGGACAGGGACACCCCGCGAGCACGTATGAGGGAGACACAAGCATATGGAGACACAGACACACACACACACACACACACACACACCACACACACACACACACACCACACACACACACACCACACACACACACACACACACACACACACACACACACATACATATATATATATATATATATATATATATATATATATATATATATTATATATATATATATATATATATATATATATATATATATATATATATATATATATATATATATATATATATATAATACATTTATAGATATTGTTTGTTGAGTTTCAGATGAAGTTGCAGACCGAGTTTGGAATAGGCATACACACATACACACATACACATGCACACACACAACCACAGCCACAGACACACACCACATACACACAGCCACACACACACAGACACACACGCATAAACACAGCCACACAGACACACACACACATATACACACATACACACACACACATAAACACACAACCACAGCCACACACACAAACAACAGTCACACAGACACACAACCACAGGCACACACACACAACACACATACACCCACACACACACATATCCACACACAAACACACACACACACACACACACAACCAACACCTACATACATATCCACACACACACACACACAGACAAAACCACTCCCCTCCACACCTTTAAAAACAATAATAAAAAAGAAGAAAAAACAAGAAAATAAATATCACTTTAATAAAAAAATAATAATAACAAAAAAAGAAATAAATATCACGGTTTCAAGCTCTTAACAAAAAGAAAAAAAACATAAAAATAAATATCACTTTAATAAAAAAACAAAAATCATAAAAAAGAAAAGAGAAAATAAATAAATAATATCACGGTTTCAAGCTCTTAACAAAAAGAAAAAAAAAACGAAAATAAATATCACTCTAATAAAAAGAAAGAATTAAATAAAAAAAAAGAAAGAAAAATAAATAATAAATATCACGGTTTCAAGCTCTTAACCCCCCCCAAAAAAAAAAAAAAAAAAATGAAAAATAAATATCACTTTAATAAAAACAAAATCATAAAAATAAAAAAAGAAAATAAATAAATAGATATCACGGTTTCAAGCACCTCCCAGAGATTCCAAAAGCAGTCATTTTCAAGCACGTGAATCGATTTTCCTTCGACCAATTCACAGTAGCGTGACAACCTCTCCGCTTCCTCCAAGACAAAGGAAAACGCCAAGAAAATGTCAAGGAGAGGAATATGACATCCGAGATTTAATTAGTTTTAGAAGGAAAACGGGAAAAGGAAGAGAGAGAGAGGAAGGAGAGGGAGAGGGGGAGAGAGGGGTGGGTGGGGAGGAAGAAGGGGAGAGAGAGAGAGAGGGAGAGGGGGAGGAGAGAAGGAAGGAGGGAGAGGGGAGGGAGGGGGATAGGAGAGGAGAGGAAGGGAGGGAGGGAGGAATGAGGAGAGAGAGGAAGGAGAGAAGAGAGAGAGAGAGAGAGAGAGAAGAGAGAGAGAGAGAGAGAGAGAGAGAGAGAGAGAGAGAGAGAGAGAGAGAGAGAGAGAGAGAGAGAGAGAGAGAGAGAGAGAGAGAGAGAGAGAGAGAGAAGGGAGAAAGATAGAGAGAAAGGAGGAAGACAGATAGATAAATAGATAGAGTCTATCTATCGTATATATCTATCTATCTATCTATCTATCTATCTATCTATCTATCTATCTATCTATCATATCTATCTATCTATCCTATCCTATCCTATCTATCTATCTTATCTATCTATCTATCTATCTATCTATCTATCTATCTATCTATCTATCTATCTATCTATCTATCTATCTATCTATCTATCTATCTATCTATCTATCTATCTATCTATCTATCTATCTATCTATCTATCTATCTATCTATCTATCCGTATCTATCACCACCACCATCGTCTATTTCTCTCTAGATTTCACAATAACTGAAGCCGAGCCGAGTGCTGTGGTCAGTGTGTCAATCCGACTGAGAATTAAAGGGGTGATGTTGGCAACGCTGCAGAGTTGCCACATACTATTTTAATCATTATTTTTTTTTTTTATAATTGTTATTTATAGTTTCATTTATTTTTTATTCTTGTTTTATTCGTATCTATTTTTATTGATTTTTTGACGTTGAAAGGAGAGTTCATATATGTAGTAGTAGTAGTAGTAATAGTAGTAGTAGTAATAGTAGTAGTAGTAGTAGTAGTAGTAGTAAAGATAAGGAATATAATAATGATAATAATGATAAAGAAATTATTCTACTACTACAAAAGCTACTACAATCGATACGAAATAATAATAACGATAACACAACCACAAAGAAAAAATATAATATCAATTAACAAAAAAATAAATAAAACATAAAAAAAACGTTGCCAATTAGCTACTTGAGAAACAAACAATTTCATGCAAGTACGAAATTAATTAGCGAAAAAATTCCACCCTTTCGAAACTCGCGCCCTGCCCTTCCCCCTCCCTCCCTCCCTCTCCTCCCCCTCCCTCCTCCCTCACTCCCCCTTCCCCCCCTCCCTCCCCCCTTATCGCCTCTACACTCCCTCCCTCCCCCCTCTCTCCCTCCTTATCCCTCTACACTCTCCTACCTTCCTCCTCCCCCTCCCTACTCCTCCCCTTACCCCCCCCCCACCCTCTCGTAAATGGTGTCCAACCGCGTTTAGCCTCATCAGGAAGAGGGAGAGATGGGGGGAGGGAAAGGAGGAAAGAGAGGGGGGAGGGGAGGGGGAGGGAGAGATGGAGGGAAGAGAGAGGAAAGGAGGGAGAGAAGGGGGAGGGAGAGAGGGAAGGGAGGAAGGGGAGAAGGGAGGGAGAAAGGATGGGGAGGGAGGAGAGGGAGGAGGAGGGAGGAGGAGAGGAGGGAGAGAGGAAGGAGGGAGGCGGAGAGGGAGGAGGAGGGAGGATGACGAGAGGGGGAGAGAAAGGCAGAGAATTGGAAAGAGAGAGAGGAGGGAGAGGCGGGGAGGGGAGAGAAGAAGAAGAAAAGAGGATGAGACAGCGAGAGGAGGAGGAGACACCAAGAATGAGAGACGGGAGAGAGAGGAGGAGGAGGAGGAGGAAGAAGCAGAAGAAGAAGAAGATGAGAAGAAGAAGAAGAAGAAGAAGAAGAAGAGAAGAAGAAGAAGAAGAAGAAGGAGAAGAAGAAGAAGAAGTAGTAGTAGTAGAAGAGGAAGAGACAGCGAGAGGAGGAGGAGACACCAAGAATGAGAGACCGGGAGTGGGGAGAGGGGGGAGAGGGGAGGGGGAGGGAGGTAGCGAGAGGGCATCGTCCGCCGAAACCAATTTTAATATTCAAAGCACAGGAGCTCCCCTACTATGGCAATATCGCACCGTATTCCTTTTTTTCATGGGGTGGAGGAGGAGGAGGGGGGGTGGGGAGATGGGGTAATGGGGGTAGGTAGGGAGGCGGGGGTATTGGGGGGAGGGGTTATAGGTAGTGGGAAGGAGGAGGAGGGGTTAAGGGACGTGGGTAGGGATGGGGGTGTTGGGGAAGAAGGGGAGGAGGTTAAGGTAAGGTAAGAGGTATTGGGGGGAAAGGGGAGAGAAGGAGGAGGAGTTAAGTAAATGGGTAAGGCAGGGGGTATTGGGGAAAATGGGGGAGGTGGGAGGGGTTAATGGGAGAAGAGGAAAGAGGCATAGAGGAAAAGAGCGAATAGGGAAGGGAAGGAGAGGGCCAATGAGTAATGGACCAGGAGGAATGGGGTGAGAGGGAGAGGGAAAGTCAGGAAGGGGAGGATGGAGCGGAAGGAAGGGAGGGGGTCAGGAAGGGAGGAAGGATAGGGTGATCGGGTCAGGAGGGAGGATGGAGGGGGAGGGAGGGGAGGGTCAGAAGGGAAGGAGGAGGGGGATAGGGGTGAGGAGGGCAGAAGGAAGGGCTGGAGGGGGTCAGGAGGGAAGGAGTAGGGAGGGGATAGGGGTGAGGGAGGGCAGGAGGAAGGTCAGGAAGGGAGGGATGGAGGGAGGAGGAGGGGAGGGAGGGGAGGTCAGGAGGGGAAGAAGGAGGATGGAGGGGAGTAGGGGGAGAGGGGGAGAAGAGGCCATTGAGAGGCAAAACAATACTCTTTACTCTACCTCAGCTGATGGTTTCCTGGGGGGGGGGAGGGGGGGGGGAAGGTGTTATGTACGCACATACACACACACACACATATATTAAACATATACATTAATATCTCTGTGTGTGCGTGTAAAATGAGATAAAGATAGATAGACAGAGAAAGAGAGAGAGA
>NW_020870118.1:312450-314950 GCF_003789085.1 Penaeus vannamei | reverse complement strand
TGTGTGTGTGTGTGTGTGTGTGTGTGTGTGTGTGGTTGTGTGTGTGTGTGTGTGTGTGTGTGTGTGTGTGTGTGTGTGTGTGTGTGTGTGTGGTGTGTGTGTGTCGTGCGTGTTATATGTGTGTGTGTGTGTGTGTGTGTGTGTGTGTGTGTTAATAAATACATACACACACACACACACACACATACATACATACATACACATCTATCTATGTAGAAAGGTATGAATGAGAATGAATCTCTTCACAGTACAAGAAATGTATTTGAACCGGTTTCGAATATATCCCATCAGAAATATATGTATATATATATATATATATATATATATATATATATATATATATATAATATATATATATAATATATATATATATATATATATATATATATATATATATATATATTCGAAAGATACTTCTCTTCTGTAGTGAAGATATTCTTATTCATGCTTCTCTATTACGGTACATCACTTCCTCTTTCACTCTTTCCTTTTCTTTGTATTTATCTCCGTTTATCACGAAGACGAGAGAGGAGAATGGAGAGAATGAGAGAGAATGAGAGAGAGAATGAAAGATAGAGAGAGAGAGGAAGAGAGAGAGAGAGAGAGAGAGAGAGAGAGAGAGAGAGGAGAGAGAGAGAGAGAGAGAGAGAAAGAGAGATAAGAGAAAGAAAAGAAAAGAAGAAAGAGGAGAAAGAGAAAAAAAGAGAAAAAAAAGAGCGAGAAAGACGGATAAAGAAAGGAAAAAGAGAAGAGATGAGAGAGAGATATATAGACACAAACCCCACATACGCCGTGCCAACCTACACTACTTCATCCTTTTAAACAAAAAATCCACATAATATAAAAGATAGCAGATAGATCCTTATCCCGTATCGTGATAAATGTTCATCAAACCCGAAGCTTTTCAAAAAAAAAAAAAAAAAAAAAAAAAAAAAAACCAGAAAAAAAAACGAAAAATAAAAACATGTGTTATACCACTTGTGCCGATGTTGGGGCTGGTGGTATTGTGCAACTCTTGTACGTGTGGTATTGTAAGGAAAAAGTGCTTTGGAGAAAATAAAAATGTATATAGAAAAAGAGATAAAGAAAAATGTCCAAAAAAATAAAAATCTATTGAACCGCTGTCGATAACATATACATGTATATGAATACGTTTAAAATATCAATATATATGTAGAGAAATAGAGACATCTATAAATAATAATATATATATATATATATATAATATATATAATATATATATATATATATATATATATTACTATATGTATATACATAATATATATATTATCATATATCTATATATATTATATATATATATATATATATATGAATTACAGACGATAAATAAACTAATATATATAGCCAGAGATATATGCCTATCATATATGAATATAGACGACAGATATAAATAATATAGCCAATAGAATGTATGTCTCTATATATAAAAGCATATAGATAAATATATATAGCCAATATAGAGTATTATGATCTCTATACATGAATACAGACGATAGATAAATATATAGAGCCAATACATGTATGCCTAATAAAATGAATTACATCGATAGGTATATATAGAGCCAATAGATGTCTATATGTCTATATAACTATGAATACAACGATAGAATAAATATTATATATTGCCAATAGATATATGTCTCTATATATGAAAGCATACGATAGATAATATATAGAGGCCTAATAGATATATATATAAAAATTAATACAAGACCGATAGATGAATATATAGAGCCAATAGATATATGTTTATATAAACTAATACATACGATAGATAAATATACAGAGCCAATAAACAACACGAATATACGAAATTCCTTTTTTACACCAAAACTCCAAAATGTCACACCCACCTCCATAAACATTTTTCTTGCAACCCCCAATTTCCAATTTCATCCTTTTTTTTTAAACATCCACACACCTTCACCCATACCTCTATTTTCTATTCCCCATCTATCCCATCCATAAATCACCAACCTTTTAATTCATCCATAAAAAAATTCACTTCCATAAAATAGCCATCTATCATCCGTAAAAATTTACACCCAAAACCTTTTATTCATCCATAAATTCATCCATAAATAAGACCATCTATCCATCCGTTTAAATCACCAACCTTTTATTTCAATCCATAAATACAGCCATCTATTCCATCCATTAAATTTCCCAAACCAAAACCCTGTTTAAATTCATCCACAAATTTCATTCCCATAAATAAGCCAAATTCTAATTCATTTCCGGTTTAAATCCACCACCCCCCTTAAAGCTACATTTAGTCTCTTTGCAACCCCCTGGCAAATTTTGGAAAAAAATTACCCCCCCCCCCCCCCCTTTCAACGTTAAAAAATTTCTTTTGCGGCCCCATTTGGCCCCAAAAAAAAACCCCCCTTCCACCTTTGTTTTTGGGTGGATGGAAATTTTTTTTTCCCGGCTTTTTTTCCAAATTTTCCCCCTTTTTTTTTTGAACCCAATTCTCCTT
>NW_020870118.1:291564-304564 GCF_003789085.1 Penaeus vannamei | reverse complement strand
TGTGTGTGTGTGTGTGTGTACGCTGAAGCAGAACACCAAAAAAGCAACAATGCAAACAACGACAACGATTGCAAACTCCCGCAGAGAGAACGTCTTCAATTCTATCAACTTTGTCCAATGATTTCAACAACAAAGAATATTCCATCTAATTCAGAATATCACTGGAAAAAAAGATAAATAAATAAATAGATAAAAGAAATAAAAATCAAAATAACAATCACATGAAATTTATCCTATCCTTTCTCCTCCTTCCTTCCTTCCCTCCCTTCCCTCCTCCTCCATCTTCCTCCTTCTTCATCCTATCCGTCTCTTCACCTCCCCCCTTCTTCCTCCTTCCTCACCCCCTCGCTCCCTCTCTTCCCTCTCTATCTCTCCCTGTGTTTATAGACCAAACTTCACAGTACTATGGCAATTACGTGCAATTTCAGTGTAATTAAGTTTTCGTCGTGCTGTGCGTGTGTGTGATAGTCAGATATATGATTGTTATTTAATTGTTGTGTTTACTGTATATTGGGCCGAATTTCGGGTGAAAATATTGTTTACTGATTCGGAAACCGTGTTCATATAATGGGGGTGTACTCTATTTTGATAGACGGAAATAGGTATAATGTTTGAAAAAGAGAGAGAAGAAGAAGAGAGATAGGATAGATAGAGATAGATAAGATAGATAGATAGATAGATAGATAGATAGATAGATAGATAGATAGAGAGATAGAAGAGAAAGAGAGAGGGGGGGAGAGAGATAGATAGATAGATAGATAGAGAGAGAGAGAGAGAGAGAGAGAGAGAGAGAGAGAGAGAGAGAGAGAGAGAGAGAGAGAGAGAGAGAGAGAAGAGAGAGAGAAGGAAGAGAAAGAGAAAGAGAAGAGAGAGAGAGAGAGAGAGGAGAGAGAGGAGAGAGAGAGAGAGAGAGATGAGAGAGAGAGAGTAATATAATAGGGAAGAGAGACAAACAAACAAACAAACCTTCAAGGTATATAAGAGAAAGACAACAGAAAGAAAAGGAAAAGAAAAAGAAGAAAATCTTTCCCCATCAGAACATGACACAAACAGAAAAGAAAGAAAATAAAAGTAAAAGACGAAGAAGAGAAACAGAAAAGAAAAGAAAAGGAGGAAAAAAACAAAAAAGGAAGAAAAAAGAGAAAGACGAAATAAGAAACAAAAAAAAGAAGAAAAAAAAAGACGACGAAAAGAAACATAGAAAGAAGAATAGAAAAGAAAAAGACGAAGAAATGGAACAAAATAGAGAAAAGAAAAGAAAAAGACGAATAACAAAAACAGAAAAGAGAAAGAAAAGATAAAAAACGAAGAAAAGAAACAGAAAAGAAAGAAAAGAAAGAAAAAAATAAAACAGAAAAGAAGGACAAAGAGAAACAGAAATGAAGAAAGAAAGAAAGGAAAAGAAAAGAAAAGAAACAGAAACAGGCGACGTAAAAGAAAACAGAAAAAGACGACGAAAAAAAAACGAAGAAAAGAAACAAAAAAGAAAAAAACAAAAAAGAAACAATAAAAAACAGAAAAAGACGACTAAAAGGAACAGAATAGAAACAATAAAAACAAAAAAAAACAAACAAACAAAGAAAAGAAGCAATAAAACCCAGAAAGAGACGCGAAGAGAAGCAGAGAAGCGAGAAGAGAGAGAAACGGCCTCCGCAGAAGGGGAAGTCCCTCGCCATCTGAGCGCGACGCAACAGCCCCAGTGGGGCGTGGCAGCCGAACGGACGGGCGCGAGAGACGCGTTCGTGTAGCACGCATGCGGATTCTGCAGACGCGCCGACGAGACCGCCTGCATCGACAGCGTTTTTATAGCGGGTTTTCCGCGCTTATTTTATTTTTATTTTTATTTTTTTTGTTTTTTTTTTCTTTGAAGAAAAGAAACAGAAATGAAAAGAAAAAACGAAAAGAAAAGAAACAGAAACAGACGACGTAAAGAAAAAAAAAGACGACGAAAGAAACAGAAAAAAGAAAGAAAAAAAGAGAAAAAAACGAAGAAAAGAAACAAAGAAAAGAAAAGAAATGAGAAAAAACGAAGAAAAAGAAACAGAAAGAAAAATACAAAGAAAAGAACTAAAAAACAGAAAAAAGACGACGAAAAGAAAACAGAAAAAGAAAAGAAAAAGAGAAAAAAAACGAAGAAAAACAAAAAAAGAAAAAAAAAAACAAGAAAGAAACAATAAAAAACCCAGAAAAAAGACGACTAAAAGGAACAGAATAGAAACAATAACAAAACAAACAAAAAAAACAAACAAACAAAGAAAAGAAACAATAAAACCCAGAAAGAGACGCCGAAGAGAAGCAGAGAAGCGAGAAGAGAAGAGAAAAGCCTCCGAAGAAGGGGAAGTCCCTCGCCATCTGAGCGCGACGCAACAGTCCCAGTGGGCGTGGCAGCCGAACGGACGGGCGCGAGAGACGGCGTTCGTGTAGCACCGCATGCGGATTCTGCAGACGCGCCGGCGAGACCGCCTGCATCGACAGCGTTTTTATAGTGGGTTTTCCCGCGCTTATTTTATTTTTATCTTTTTTTTTTTTTTTTCTTTGAAGAAAAGAAACAGAAATGAAAAGAAAAAACGAAGAAAAGAAACAGAAAAGGAAAGAAAATCGAAGAAAAGAAACAAAAAAGAGAAAAGAACAGAAAAAGGCGCAGAAAAAGAAACAGAAAAAAAAACAAGAGAAAAGAAAAAGACGAAGAAATGGAACAAAAAAAAGACAAAGAAAATAACAATAAAACCAGAAAGAGACGCCGAGAGAAGCAGAGAAGCGAGAAGAGAAGAGAAAGCCCTCCGAAGAAGGGGAAGTCCCTCGCCATCTGAGCGCGACGCAACAGCCCCAGTGGGCGTGGCAGCCGAACGGACGGGCGCGAGAGACGGCGTTCGTGTAGCACCGCATGCGGATTCTGCAGACGCGCCGACGAGACCGCCTGCATCGACGGCGTTTTTATAGTGGGTTTTCCCGCGCTTTTTTTTTGTTTTTTTTAGTTTTTTATCTTTGAAGAAAAGAAACAGAAAAAAACTAAAAAACAGAAAAGAGAAAGAAAAGAAACAGAAAAGAAAGAAAAAAAAGAGAAAAAACGAAGAAAAGAAACAGAAAAGAAAAAGACAAAGAAAGAAACTAAAAAAACAGAAAAAAACGACGACGAAACGAAACAGAAAGAAAAGAAAAAAAAGAAAAAAAAAACGGAAAAAAAACAGAAAAAAAAAAAAAAAGAAAAGAAACAGTAAAAAAACGAAGAAAAGAAACAGTAAAAAAACGAAGAAAAGAAACAAAAAGAAAGAAAAAAAACAGAAAAAGACAAAGAAAAGAAACAGAAAAGAAAAATACAAAGAAAAGAAACTAAAAAACAAAAGACAAAGAAAAGAAACAGAAAAGAAAAGAGAGAAAAAACAGAAAAAACGAAAAAAAAGAAACAAAAGAAAAAGACAAAAGAAAGGAAATAATAAAGAGCAGAAAAAGACGCCGAAAAGAAACAGAAAAAAAAAGAAAAAAACAATAAAAACAGAACAAGACGCCGAAAAGAAGCAGAGAAGCAAGAAGAGAAGAGAAAAGAAAAGAAGAGAAAACAATAAAAAAGACGACGAAAAGAAACAAAAAAGAAAGAAAGAAAAAAAGAAAAAAACGAAAACAAGAAACAGAAAAAAAGACAAAGAAAAGAAACAGTAAAAAACCAAAAAAGACAAAGATGAGAAAACAATAAAAACAGAAAAAAAGACGACGAAAAGAAACAGAAAAGAAAAAAGAAAACAGAAAAAAACGAAAAAAGAACAGAAAAGAAAAAGACAAAGAAAAGAAACAGTAAAAAACAGAAAAAGACAAAGAAAAGAAACAAAAGAAAAAACAAAGAAAAGAAACAATAAAACCAGAAAGAGACGCCGAAGAGAAGCAGAGAAGCGAGAAGAGAAGAGAAACGGCCTCCGAAGAAGGGGAAGTCCCTCGCCATCTGAGCGCGACGCAACAGCCCCAGTGGGCGTGGCAGCCGAACGGACGGGCGCGAGAGACGGCGTCGTGTAGCACCGCATGCGGATTCTGCAGACGCGCCGACGAGACCGCCTGCATCGACAGCGTTTTTATAGCGGGTTTTCCCGCGCTTATTTATTTTTATTTTTTATTTTTTTTGTTTTTTTTCTTTGAAGAAAAGAAACAGAAGTGAAAAGAAAAAAACGAAGAAAAGAAACAGAAACAGACGACGTAAAAGAAAAAAGACGACGAAAAGAAACAGAAAGAAAGAAAAAAAAGAGAAAAAAACGAAGAAAAGAAACAAAAGAAAGAAAAGAAAAGAGAAAAAAACGAAAAAAGAAACAGAAAAGAAAAATACAAAGAAAAGAAACTAAAAAACAGAAAAAAGACGACGAAAAGAAACAGAAAAGAAAGAAAAAAGAAAAAAAAACGAAGAAAAACAAAAAAGAAAAAAAAAAAACAAGAAAAAGAAACAATAAAAAAACCCAGAAAAAAGACGACTAAAAGGAACAGAATAGAAACAATAACAAACAAAACAAAAAACAAACAAACAAAGAAAAGAAGCAATAAAACCCAGAAAGAGACGCCGAGAGAGAAGCAGAGAAGCGAGAAGAGAAGAGAAAAGCCTCCGAAGAAGGGGAAGTCCCTCGCATCTGAGCGCGACGCAACAGCCCCAGTGGGCGTGGCAGCCGAACGGACGGGCGCGAGAGACGGCGTTCGTGTAGCACCGCATGCGGATTCTGCAGACGCGCCGACGAGACCGCCTGCATCGACAGCGTTTTTATAGTGGGTTTTCCCGCGCTTATTTTATTTTTATTTTTATTTTTTTTTTTTTTTTTTTTCTTGAAGAAAAGAAACAGAAATGAAAAGAAAAAACGAAGAAAAGAAACAGAAACAGACGACGTAAAAGAAAACAAAAAGACGACGAAAAGAAACAGAAAAGAAAGAAAAAAAGAGAAAAAACGAAAAGAAAGAAAAGAAACAAAAGAAAAGAAAAGAAATGAGAAAAAAACGAAGAAAAGAAACAGAAAGAAAAATACAAAGAAAAGAAACTAAAAAACAGAAAAAAGACGAAGAAAAGAAACAGAAAAGAAAGAAAAAAGAGAAAAAACGAAGAAAAACAAAAAGAAAAAAAAAAAACAAGAAAAGAAACAATAAAAAAACCCAGAAAAAAGACGACTAAAAGGAACAGAATAGAAACAATAACAAACAAACAAAAAAACAAACAAACAAAGAAAAGAAGCAATAAAACCCAGAAAAGAGACGCCGAGAGAAGCAGAGAAGCGAGAAGAGAGAAGAGAAACGGCCTCCGCAGAAAGGGAAGTCCCTCGCCATCTGAGCGCGACGCAACAGCCCCAGTGGGCGTGGCAGCCGAACGGACGGGCGCGAGAGACGGCGTTCGTGTAGCACCGCATGCGGATTCTGCAGACGCGCCGACGAGACCGCCTGCATCGACAGCGTTTTTATAGTGGGTTTTCCCGCGCTTTTTGTGTGATGGGTGCTCTGGCCGCCATTTTTTTTTTTTTTTCTTTTAGTTTTTCTTTGAAGAAAAGAAACAGAAATGAAAAGACAAAACGAAGAAAAGAAACAGAAACAAACGAAGCAAAAGAAAAAAAAGATGACGAAAAGAAACAGAAAAGAAAGAAAAAAGAAAAAAACGAAAGAAACAAAAGAAAAAGACAAAGAAAGAGAAAAAACGAAGAAAAGAAACAGGAAAAAACATAAAAAGACAAAGATGAGAAACAATAAAAAACAGAAAAAGACGACGAAAAGAAACAAAAAAAAAGAAAGAAAGAAAAAAAGAGAAAAAAACGAAAAAAAGAAACAGAAAAGAAAAAAGACAAAGAAAAGAAACAATGAAAAACAGAAAAAGAAAAAGAAAAAATTTTTTTTTTTAAATAACAGTAAAAAACTGAAAAAGACAAAGAAAAGAAACAGAAAAAAACTAAAAAACAGAAAAAGAGAAAGAAAAGAAACAGAAAAGAAAGAAAAAAAAGAGAAAAAAAAACGAATAAAAGAAACAGAAAAGAAAAAGACAAAGAACAGAAACTAAAAACCAGAAAAAAAGACGACGAAAAGAAACAGAAAAGAAAGAAATAAAGAAAGGAAAAAAAACGAAGAAGGAAACAGTAAAAAACATAAAAAGACAAAGATGAGGAACAATAAAAAACAAAAAAGACGACGAAAAAAAAAAAAAAGAAAGAAAGAAAAAAAGAAAAAAACGAAAACAAGAAACAGAAAAGAAAAAGACAAAGAAAAGAAACAGTAAAAAACAAAAAAAGACAAAGATGAAAAACAATAAAAAATAGAAAAAAGACGACGGAAAAAACAGAAAAGAAAAAAAGAAAACACAGAAAAAAAACGAAAAAAAGAAACAGAAAAGAAAAAGAAAAGAAAAAAAACAGTAAAAAACAGAAAAAGACAAAGAAAGAAACCAGAAAAAAAGACAAAGAAAAGAAACAAAAGAAAAAAAAGAAAAGAAACAATAAAACCAGAAAGAGACGCCGAAGAGAAGCAGAGAAGCGAGAAGAGAAGAGAAAAGCCTCCGAAGAAGGGGAAGTCCCTCGCCATCTGAGCGCGACGCAACAGCCCCAGTGGGCGTGGCAGCCGAACGGACGGGGCGCGAGAGACGGCGTTCGTGTAGCACCGCATGCGGATTCTGCAGACGCGCCGACGAGACCGCCTGCATCGACGGCGTTTTTATAGTGGGTTTTCCCGCGCTTTTTTTTTGTTTTTTTTAGTTTTTTTCTTTGAAGAAAAGAAACAGAAAAAACAAAAAAAACAGAAAAAAGAGAAAAGAAAAGAAACAGAAAAGAAAAAAAGAGAAAAAACGAAGAAAAGAAACAGAAAAGAAAAAGACAAAGAAAGAAACTAAAAACAGAAAAAAGACGACGAAAAGAAACAGAAAGAAAAGAAAAAAAGAAAAAAACGGAAAAAAAACAGAAAAGAAAAAAACACAAAGAAGAAACAGTAAAAAAAACGAAGAAAAGAAACAGAAAAGAATGAAAAAACAGAAAAAGACAAAGAAAAGAAACAGAAAAGAAAAATACAAAGAAAAGAAACTAAAAAAACAAAAGACAAAGAAAAGAAACAGAAAAAGAAAGAGAGAAAAAACAGAAAAAAACGAAAAAAAAAGAAACAAAGAAAAAGACAAAAGAAAGGAAATAATAAAGAGCAGAAAAAAGACGCCGAAAAGAAACAGAAAAAAAAGAAAAGAAACAGTAAAAACCAGAACAAGACGCCGAAAAGAAGCAGAGAAGCAAGAAAAGAAGAGAAAAAGAAAAGAAGAGAAAACAATAAAAAGACGACGAAAAGAAACAAAAAAGAAAGAAAGAAAAAAAGAAAAAAACGAAAACAAGAAACAGAAAAGAAAAAGACAAAGAAAAGAAACAGTAAAAAACAGAAAAAGACAAAGATGAGAAACAATAAAAAACAGAAAAAAGACGACGAAAAGAAACAGAAAAGAAAGAAGAAAACACAGAAAAAAACTAAAAAAAGAAACAGAAAAGAAAAAGACAAAGAAAAGAAACAGTAAAAAAAGAAAAGACAAAGAAAAGAAACAAAAGAAAAAACAAAGAAAAGAAACAATAAACCAGAAAGAGACGCCGAGAGAAGCAGAGAAGCGAGAAGAGAAGAGAAAAGCCTCCGAAGAAGGGGAAGTCCCTCGCCATCTGAGCGCGACGCAACAGCCCCAGTGGGCGTGGCAGCCGAACGGACGGGCGCGAGAGACGGCGTTCGTGTAGCACCGCATGCGGATTCTGCAGACGCGCCGACGAGACCGCCTGCATCGACAGCGTTTTTTATAGCGGGTTTCCCGCGCTTATTTTATTTTTATTTTTATTTTTTTTTGTTTTTTTTCTTTGAAAAAAGAAACAGAAATGAAAAGAAAAACGAAGAAAAAAAACAGAAACAGACGACGTAAAAGAAAAAAAAGACGACGAAAAGAAACAGAAAAGAAAGAAAAAAAGAGAAAAAAACGAAAAGAAAAGAAAAAAAAGAAAAAAGAGAGAAAAACGAAGAAAAGAAACAGAAAAGAAAATACAAAGAAAAGAAACTAAAAACAGAAAAAAGACGACGAAAAGAAAAAAGAAAAGAAAAGAAAAAAGAGAAAAAAAACGAAGAAAAACAAAAAAGAAAAAAAAAAAAACAAAAACGAAACAATAAAAAAAAGAAAAAAGACGACTAAAAGGAACAGAATAGAAACATAAAACAAACAAAAAAACAAACAAACAAGAAAAGAAGCAAATAAAACCCAGAAAGAGACGCCGAAGAGAAGCAGAGAAGCGAGAAGAGAAGAGAAACGGCCTCCGAAGAAGGGGAAGTCCCTCGCCATCTGAGCGCGACCTAACAGCCCCAGTGGGCGTGGCAGCCGAACGGACGGCGCGAGAGACGGCGTTCGTGTAGCACCGCATGCGGATTCTGCAGACGCGCCGACGAGACCGCCTGCATCGACAGCGTTTTTATAGCGGGTTTTCCCGCGCTTATTTTATTTTTATTTTTATTTTTTTTTTTTTTTTTCTTTGAAGAAAGAACAGAAATGAAAAAAAACGAAGAAAAGAAACAGAAACAGACGACGTAAAAGAAAACAAAAAGACGACGAAAAGAAACAGAAAAGAAAGAAAAAAAGAGAAAAAAACGAAGAAAAAAACAAAGAAAAGAAAAAAACGAAGAAAAAAACAAAGAAAAGAAACAGAAAAGAAAAAAACAAAGAAAAAGAAAACTAAAAAACAGAAAAAAAGACGAAAAGAAAACAGAAAAAGAAAGAAAAAGAGAAAAAACGAGAAAACAAAAAAGAAAAAAAAACAAGAAAAGAAACAAAAAAACCCCAGAAAAAAGACGACTAAAAGGAACAGAAATAGAAACAATAACAAACAAACAAAAAACAAACAAAACAAGAAAAGAAAAGAAGCAATAAAACCCAGAAAGAGACGCCGAAGAGAAGCAGAGAAGCGAGAAGAGAAGAGAAACGGCCTCCGAAGAAGGGGAAGTCCCTCGCCATCTGAGCGCGACGCAACAGCCCCAGTGGGCGTGGCAGCCGAACGGACGGGCGCGAGAGACGGCGTTCGTGTAGCACCGCATGCGGATTCTGCAGACGCGCCGACGAGACCGCCTGCATCGACAGCGTTTTTATAGCGGGTTTTCCCGCGCTATTTTATTTTTCTTTTTATTTTTTTTAGTTTTTTTTTTTTCTTTGAAGAAAAGAAACAGAAATGAAAAGAAAAAACGAAGAAAAGAAACAGAAAAGGAAAGAAAATCGAAGAAAAGAAACAAAAAAGAGAAAAGAAAAGAAAAAGACGCAGAAAAAGAAACAGAAAAGAAACAAGAGAAAAGAAAAAGACGAAGAAATGGAACAAAAAAAGACAAAGAAAAATAACAATAAAAAACAGAAAGAGACGCCGAAGAGAAGCAGAGAAGCGAGAAGAGAAGAGAAAAGCCTCCGAAGAAGGGGAAGTCCCTCGCCATCTGAGCGCGACGCAACAGCCCCAGTGGGCGTGGCAGCCGAACGGACGGGCGCGAGAGACGGCGTTCGTGTAGCACCGCATGCGGATTCTGCAGACGCGCCGACGAGACCGCCTGCATCGACAGCGTTTTTATAGTGGGTTTTCCCGCGCTTATTTTATTTTTATTTTTATTTTTTTTTAGTTTTTTTTTTTTTCTTTGAAGAAAGAAACAGAAATGAAGAGAAAAGACGAAGGAAAGAAACAGAAAGGAAGAAAAAACCGAAGAAAAGAAACAGAAAAGGAAAGAAAAAACGAAGAAAAGAAACAGAAAAGGAAAGAAAAAACGAAGAAAAGAAACAAAAAAGAGAAAAGAACAGAAAAAGACGCAGAAAAAAACAGAAAAGAAAAAGACGAAGAAATGTAACAAAAAGAAAAGAGAAAAGAAAAAGACGAATAAAAAACGGAAGAGAAAGAAATGATAAAAAAGGAAAGAAACAGAAAAAAAGACAAAGAAAAGAAACTAAAAACAGAAAAAGAACAAAAAAAAAAAAAGAAAAGAAAAAAGAAAAAAGACGAAAAAAAAAAAAAAAAAAATAAAAACAGGAAAGGAAAAAGAAAAAAAAAAAGAAAGAAAAAAAGAAAAAAAAAAAAAACGAAAAAAGAAAAGAAAAGACAAAGAAAAGAACAATAAAAAAGAAGAAAGGAACAGAAAAGAAAGAAAAAAGAGAAAAAAACAAAAAGAAACAGAAGAAACAAAGAAAAAAAAAAAAAAAAAACGAAAGAACAATAAAACCAGAAAGAGACGCCGAAGAGAAGCAGAGAAGCGAGAAGAGAAGAGAAACGGCCTCCGAAGAAGGGGAAGTCCCTCGCCATCTGAGCGCGACGCAACAGCCCCAGTGGGCGTGGCAGCCGAACGGACGGGCGCGAGAGACGGCGTTCGTGTAGCACCGCATGCGGATTCTGCAGACGCGCCGACGAGACCGCCTGCATCGACAGCGTTTTTATAGCGGGTTTTCCCGCGCTTTTTGTGTGATGGGTGCTCTGGCCGCCATTTTTTTTTTCTCTTTTTCTTTGATTTTTTTTTCATTTTGAGTGTTTTTTTTTCTCTTTAATACGTAAGCTCGGGTGTTTTGTTCTTTGTTTTTGTTTGGGTTTTCAGGATATGGGTTTGTTTATTTGTTCTTTGTCAAAGTTAACGAGATAATCCTGTCGGGGATTCATTTTTATTATTCTTAATCAGGATTATGTCTTTAATTGTTTAATCTACGATCAGTTTTTTTCTTTTTTTTTTCTATTCTAGAATTAAAAAAAAAGAATTGAAAAAAACGTGAAACAATAACAAGAAACAAGATAAACAAAAATAACGAAATAACAAACAACCAAAAACAAAAAAATGCAACAAAAGAAGCAGAACAACAACAACAACAAAAACTAGCGGACATAAACCAGCCTTAAAAGAAATAAAAGCACCCAAAAATGTCTACTAAGCGACTGCCCACGCGACGGCAACACTCCCTCGGCGTTCGCATATGGTTTATGGAAATCAACCGGATTCACATTTAGGATTAGTGTCGTATAAAGGGCCGAGATAGGGGACGCTCGGGTAGATTCTGTCTCTTCTGGGGATGGAGGAGGAAGAGGAAGGAGGAGGAAGGAGGAGGAGGTGGAGGAAGGAAGAGAAGGAAGAGGAAGGAAGAGGAAGGAAGAGGAAGGAGGAGGAAGGAAGAGAAGGAAGAGGAAGGAAGAGGAAGGAGGAGGAGGTGGAGGAGAAGGAAGGAAGAGGAAGGTGGAGGAAGAAGAGGAGGAGGAGGAGGAGAGAGGAAGAAGAGGAAGGAAGAGGAAAGAAGAGGAAGGGGGAGGAGGTGGAGGAGGAAGGGAGGAAGAGAAAGGAAGAAGAAGGAGGAGGAAGAGGAGGAGAGGAAAAGAAGAGGAAAGTAAGGGGAAGGAAGAGGAAGGAAGAGGAAGGGAGGAAGAGAAGCCCCTATCTCGCCCCTTTATACGACACTAAGGAAGAGGAAGTAAGAGGAAGGAGGAGGAAACATGAAAATAAAGAGGAAAGAGAAGCAGAGGAGGAGAGAGGAGGAGGAACAGGAAAGGAAAGGAGGAGGAAGGAAGGAGGAAAGGAAGAGGAAGGAGGAGAAAAGAATGTGTGTGTGTGTGTGTGTATTTGTGTGTGCATCGATAGATAAGTAGATATAGATGAAGATACAGATAGAAGTAGGTCTATAGATAGTAAGACAAAGACAGAGAGAGAGAGAGAGAGAGAGAGAGAGAGAGAGAGAGAGAGAGAGAGAGAGAGAGAGAGAGGGAGAAGAGAGAGAGAGAGAGAGAGAGAGAGAGAGAGAGAGAGAGAGAGAGAGAGAGAGAGAGAGAGAGAGAGAGAGAGAGAGAGAGAGAGAGAGAGAGAGAGAGAGAAAAGAGAGAGAGAGAGAGAGAAAGAAGAGAGAGAAAGAAAGAGAGAGAGAGAGAGAGAGAGAGAGAGAGAGAGAGAGAGAGGAGAGAGAGAGAGAGAGAGAGAGAGAGAGAGAGAGAGAGAGAGAGAGAGAGAGAGAGAGAGAAAGAGAGAGAGATGAGGGAAAATAGAAAGGTAGACAGATAGATAGAGAGATAGACAAATAGATAAAACAGATACAAATAAAATAATGTGCACATATTATTAGTAAACGTACAAAGGAAAATAGATAACAACAAGCAACTGGAAGAAATAAAAAAAGAAGAGAAATCATGAAGAAAGGAAGAAAAAGAAGAAAAGATGAATAAAGGAAATGGGAAAAAAATAAAAATACGGAATAAAAGACAAGAAAGATATCAAGAAAAATGAAGAAAAGACAAGGAAAAGAAATATGAAAATTAACGGAATGAAAAAGAGAAGAGGGAATCAAGAAAAAGAAGAAAAGAAGGAAAATAAAAAACAAAAAAGCGAATAAAAGAGAAGAAAGAGGAATCAAGAAAAATTTTAAAAAGGCAAGAAACGAAAAAAGAAAAAAGCAAAAGAAAAAGAAAACACGATCTTACCTCAAAACGTTACGAAAAGAATGAAAAAACACTGAAGAAAACGAAGTTAAATTGAATAATAATAAGAAAACAAAGATGAACACGACGAATCTTCCATCATCTTGTAAGGAGATTAAGATCTATCTCAAGACAGTATTTTTGAAATTAACGACTAGGAAAATTGAAAAAGAAATAGATAAATAGAGAAATTAATGCAAACGACAGGAAGTGGAATAGGCGGCAGATAGATAGATAAATGGAAAAATATATAAGCAGTATATATAAAAGCAGAGAAGGATGAAGTGTTAATGTGGTGTACTGTGTTGGTTGGTGTGTTGGGAGGGGGGGAGTTATGGGGTGGTGGGGTTGTGGTGGGTGTGGTTATGTTGTTGTGGTGGGTGGTGGTAGTTGTGTGTGTTGGTGTGTGAAGTGTAAATGTGGTGTTGGTATTGTTTTTGTGTGTGTGGAGTGTGAGTGTGTGTGTATGTGATGTGTACTAGTTACAATGATAGTATAGGATCGCTCAAAAACAAGTCCCTGAGCCCATATAATAAAAACAAACCACTAAATTACAAACATCTGTAAGACACCTTTCTAACTCCTCTCTCGCACGA
>NW_020870118.1:283533-286033 GCF_003789085.1 Penaeus vannamei | reverse complement strand
CTCTTTCTCTATCTTTAGCTATCTGTCTCTCTCTCTCTCTCTCTCTCTCTCTCTCTCTCTCTCTCTCTCTCTCTCTCTCTCTCTCTCTCTCTCTCTCTCTCTCTCTCTCTCTCTCTCTCTCTCTCTCTCTCTCTCTCTCTCGCTCTCTCTCTCTCTCTCTCTCTCTCCTTCACTCTCCCACCCTGTCTGTTTCCTTCCCCTCTCTCACTCTACTCTCCTCCCCTTCGCTCTCGCCTCCCACAGCCCCTCCTGCCATTCAGTCCGACGCCGAGGCGCTCGCCAAACACTCCATTCCTCCCATTGTTCTTGCGGGAGAGCCCTCTGTATCACACCTTATTCTCCTTGCTGCTTCTGCATTGTAATGGTTCTTACTCTCCACCAGCTCACCTGCTTACGGTGTAGGTCTGTTTATTGCTTTATTTTTTGCCTTTTATTCGTCGGTGTTCAGTCGGTAGGTTGTGATGAATGTGTAACTTTGTAAATTATCAGACTCGAGATATGAGGAACTTGCTCGGAGCATTCTCGCCTCGATCTAAGGACAGAGGAAGTAACGCGAGGAAAAAGATGCAGGAATCTGTTTTTCTTTCTCAAGCTGATTGCCTCTTTTGTTTGTTTGTTTGTTTGTTTTTATTTTGTTTATCTTACGACTCCCTTTTACCTCATACGTATCTATGAACCCACATCTCGACCTCTGGCATATCCGCTGTTGCCTCTCTCCCTCTCTCCCTCCACTTCACCAAGTACTTTTGTTACCTTTAAATGCACATGTTGACCTCTGACCTTACTCCGCCATTCATCGCTGTCTCCACACCCCCCCCCCCCCGATATCCACACTCGCTACGCTATCCCTAAACCTTAAACCAAATATGAAACCTATGTTCAGTCTAATGAATTTTGCAATTTCCTTTTATAACTTTTGTATAGTACTTCTCTTTATATATCGAAAAAACACGCTGTTCTGAACAGCTGTATCTATTTTAAGTAGAGATTCTTTTTCAGCGAGTGTGCACTCCTCGTCTAGATATATAGCCAAGTCTTCTCTCTTTCATATCCTTTTTACTCCATCCTTCCAACAGGATACAGCAACAGAGACTACAACCCCCCCCCCATACCCTTTTACACTTACCCCCAAACAATAACACAAGTTTCCCTAAGTTTACTCACGGTCTCGCGCACAAAGGCGGCGACACCTCTCACGCGAGCGAGCGCTGACTAAGGGGTTTCACAGGGAACGACCGGCTTCAAAGGATATGACATCGTTTCCTCCTGTGTCTCTGCGGTATGGCTTCCCTTTTTATAGAGAGGGAGAGAGAGAAGGAAACAAATAGCAGCGTCTCTTTCTGTCTCTCTGTGGCATGATTTCCATCTTTTACAGAGAGAGAGAGAGAGAGAGAGAGAGAGACGGGGGGGGGGGGAGAGAAAGAGAGAGAAGGAGAGAAAGAGAGAGAGAGAAGGAGATAGAGAGAGAGAGGGGGGGGGGGAGAAAGAGAGAGGAGAGTGTCATGGGATTAATTACTGGCTATCTTGTTACAAGGTAGTAGTTAGTGTAGTTGCGTTAGTGCGTATGTTCGCTCGAGGCAGGTATAGCGTTGACGAGGTGGTGGTAGGTGCCGGTGGAAGGCAGAACATGGCCGGCGACTGGACAGAAAGGACAGCCAGGAATAATGATTAGAGGAGAGAGGTCGCCGAGGATTACGGGGCGGCGAAAGCCACTTATTTCTCAGCACCAGAGATTTTGGCTTCCCCTGAAGGTGAATTTAGTGATTTGTTTTTCTCTTCCTCATACAAATGCCGGAGATTTGAAGTTTTTCCATTCGTGACTTGTGTGTAAAGTGAAAATAACTTTGTTAACTTACGACACGTGTAAATAAGCATGCATACTTACCACGTGTATATGTATTCTTTTATTTTGCAAAAATGTTAAAAAGTGTCATTTTGATTCCCCTAAAGGTGTATTGAGCAGCGAGCAGTAAACTGCAATCAAAGGCTGCAAGAAGGAATTCAGGCAATATTACCACACCATTGAAAATGTGAACTCGCGGATTCTTTTTGTGTGTTTGTGCGTTGTCTTTTTGTTTTACTCTTTTTTATTGCATTTTTCGGTGTATTTTTTCTTTCTTTTTTTTCAGTAAATGACTGGAACGAATGTATTGTTTTATCATCCTTTACAATTCAAGCACTTTGAGGCAAATTAAATACCTCACAAAGAGAGAGAGAGAGAGAGAGAGAGAGAGAGAGAGAGAGAGAGAGAGAGAGAGAGAGAGAGAGAGAGAGAGAGAGAGAGAGAGAGAGAGAGAGAGAGAGAGAGAGAGAGAAAGAAAGAGAGAGAGAGAGAAAAGAGGGAAAGAAGTAAAAGGAGAGAGTGAGAGAGAGAGAGAGAATGCATTCAAACTAGGGGGGAGAGAGAGACAGAAGGGGAGAGAGGGAGAAGAGATATATATATATAGAGAGAGAGAGAGGGAGGGAGAGAGAGAGAGAGAGAGAGAGAGAGAGAGAGAGA
>NW_020870118.1:252671-268284 GCF_003789085.1 Penaeus vannamei | reverse complement strand
TTTACCTCTCATTTTCCCCTTCTTTCTCCATTCTCTCTTCTTCACCTTCCTCCTTTCCTCTCCATTCCTCTGCTCCCTCTTGCTTCTCTCCTCCCATCTATACCCCCTTCTCCTCTCCCTTTCCTATTTTTCTCTACTGTTCCTTCCCTTCCTTCTCACACTTCCCTCCATCTTTTCTTCCTTCCTCATCCATCTTTCATTATATATTTCCGCCTCCTTCTGGTTCCCCTTTCTACCCCCCCTATTCATTCCTCTCTTCCTCCTCCCCCCCTTCCCTTCTTTCCTTCCCTTTTCCCAACCTCTCCTTCCTCCCTTTCCCTCGCCTTTTCCCCTTCCTGTCCTCACCTTCCCTCAAAAAAAAACATACACTAACTTCCCCTTTTTTCCACTTTCCTTCTTCCCCCCCCCCCCCACCCCACCTGTTTTTTTCAACCTCATTTTCACCTACATTTTCATAAAATAAAAAGATCAACACCATCTGTATGTCTCCAGCTTCTAGTCGTCCCACCTGTTTTCCCACCTTCCCTTCCGCCTACATTTTCATTTAAAAAAAAAGTAAAAACAAAAAATTAAATGAAAAAAAATCTTCATTAAGCAAATCTAATAATAAAAAAACTTCATTAAGCAAATTCAAAATACGAGACATAGTTCACTTCCACCTACATTTTCATAAAAAAAGAGAAAAAAAAACTTCTTTAAGCAAATTTAATCTACAAGACATATTTCACTGCAGAAGGACTCCCGCTGAACACAGGCCTGGCAACGGTGGCTCCAGAGAGTGATATTATTGTCTTTGCCCTTAAACGGAAACTGATGTCTTTGACGTTCCTGGTGCGTGAGTGGGAGTCGTCTCGGTGTATGCATGGGATGGAAAGAAAGGGAAAGAAAGAAAAGAAAATAAAGAAAGAGGAAGAAGATCTTTGAGAGAAAACATTTTGGAGGAGAAAAAAAGGAAAGAAAAGAATAAAGAGGAGGAAGTGTTTTGGGGGGAAACATCTTGGAGGAGGAAAGAAAGAAAAGAAAAAAGAAGTGCTTGGGGGGGGGATTGGAGGAAAAAAAGGGAAAAAGCTCTTTGGTGGGAAACATCTTGGAGGAGAGGATAAAAAGAGGAAAAAGCTCTTGGGGGAGGAAGAGAAAACAGACTCTTGGGAGGAAAAAAAAAGAAAAAAGGTATGAAACGGTCTTTGTGGATTGTGATTTTTTTTCTTACTTTGTGATGTTTATGGTGGTGATAATGATGGTGGTGGTGACGGTGATGATATAGATGAGGAGGAGGATTATGAGTCATTATAATGATGATGGTGATAGAAATAGTAGTGGCATTAATACTGATATTGATGATGGCAATTATGATGATGATAATGATGATGATGGTGATGATAATGATAACAAGGATAATGATAGGAATGATAATAATAATAATGATGATAACAATAACAATAATGATAATCATAAATGATAATAAAAAGTGATAACAATGATAGCAGAAACAAAATTGGCAATTACTGTTAATAATAACAGTAAGGATCATAATGATGGCGATGAAAATGGTAGTTGTAGCAATAATGTTCAGATATGTGCGTGGCAGCGTGCATGTTTTTGTTGTGTGTGTGTGTGTGTGTGTGTGTGCTGTGTGTTGTGTGTGTGTGTGTGTGTGTGTGTGTGTGTTGTATTAACTGGTTAGTAAGTACGTATTTTTTATGTGCAAGAATGTAAGTGCATACATCTGCCTGCTCGTGTATATGAGCGTACAAGTAAGTACATGCATGTGTCTGTATGTAAGTATGTAAGTGTGCGCGCGGGATAAAGGCAAGACACGCCCCTGCAAAGACCGGGCGTGACAAGGAGGAGAGCGTAGGGGTCGGTCGGTGGCAATGCAGGCACTCGCGAGCCTAGTTAATTAACAAGGGCGAGGCGGCAACCCCCTCCCCCTGGCACTCAAGAAAATAGATTCTCTTAATGAACATGAACACCGTGCTCCTCCTGCTCTCTGTCTGCCTGTCTCTCTCGTCTCTCGCTCTCTCCCTCCCTCTCTCTCTTTTTCTCTCTCTTCCTCTCTCTCTCTCTCTCTCTCTTCTCTCTTCTCTCTCTCTATCATATATATATATATATATATATATATATATATATCTTTCCCTCTCTCCCTCCCTCTCTCTCTCTCTCTCTCTCTCTCTCTCTTTCTCTCTCTCTCTCTCCTCTCTCTCTCTCTCTCTTCTCTCTCTCTCTCTCTCTCTCTCTCTCTCTCTCTCTCTCTCTCTCTTCCTCTCTCTTTTCCCTATAGAATGATTCATTAATATCCTTACGCTTTCACTGTCTTCTCAATTTCTTTCTTTTATTTCTTTTTCTTTGATTTTCTTTTTTTAATTTCCTTCTTCTTCCTCCACAGAAGTGTGTGTGACGTCATATCTTACGTCATCAGGTTAAGTGACGTCACAGAGAAAATTTGTAAGAAAGTGTGAAGATAATTACTGGAATGTTTGTTGTTGTTTTTTCAAAAAGAATTTTAATTCGTTTTGAGGATATGCCACCACTTCCAGCTAAAATATAGTGCTTAATTCTGTAATTAGGCTCATTTCAGTGCCTCGGGTTAGAAACAAATGGTAAATCTCGGGCTCTGTACAAAAGCATTTTAGTGTAAGAATTTAATTAAATCATGTGAAATAAAATGTGTCAGTCTGGCTTTTCCCAGGTTTGGTTATTTCATCTGTGCCCTGTATATAAAAGGAATTAGCGTACCGATGCTACAGTGTTTATGTAATCTTTGATTTTTTATGTGCTAATGCGACAACAAATTTATCAGATGCAAATTTAATTTACCAGCTCTCTTTCACTTAAAAGTCCAATTTCAGATAGACTTTTCGGCTAGATAGTTTTTTTTCGAAATTACGATGCTAATTATCATATCTCCATTTTCGAAAAGATCCGTTTTTATTGCGATATTTACAGAATGTGTCCAACAGAAAATAAAATAACTCGTGATCTGTATCCAACGCGCCCGATGCAGAAGAGGTATGAATGAGAATGAATACCTTCATCATACAAGAGATGTATTTGACCGGTTTAGATTCTTTGTCAGAAAGACTTGTATTGTGAATATCATTCTCATGCATAGTCTTTCAACAAAAATGATTCGTATTAACAGCACAGAGGGATCACAAAATGAACCTATTAACTTCAGCAAAGGACATGAAGGAATTTAACATGGAGGACTTAAAGATGCGATAGGAAATTATTACGCTTGAAAATGAATAATAACGTAGTTCGAGAGAGAGGGAGAGAGAGAGAGAGAATCAGTGAGAGACATTAAATGAGAAAGCGAGAGAGAGACATACAAAGCAAGAGGGAGAGAGACAGCGAGGCAGATAAAGAGAGACAAGGTAAGTAATTTACGTCCCAGAAAGACGTAATTTTGATTCGGAAGTGAAATGGAACATCTTCATTCATATGACTTTTTTTCTCCAGATTTGTCGCAATGAACCCCATTCCTCAGCGTAAAATGATCACTGGCAACCGGCTTGGGAGGGTGAGTGGTGGGTATTTAAGCGCGGGACGACAACCACGTCGCGTTAGAAGAAAATCAGACATCTTGAAGGTATGGATTTCTGGCTCGGACGATGTCGACGCTGTCTCATCTTATTCAGAGAGAGAAAAGAGAAAAAAAGTAGCTTCTGTTCTGTTCTTCAACATATTACCTGGAAAATGGAGAACGGGGGGAGAGAGGGTTGGGGGTAAAAAGCTAAAAAAAAGACACGAGCAAAAACACTGTGACGATGGACGTCACTGGTTATACCTCGCCAAGGAAGATTATTATAAACGCGTTCTTTTGTTTGTTCCTTCTCAGTGAACGAAGGACAGCCACTGAATGCGAAGACACTGGCGCTGTTCACAGGAAGCAGGAGCAGAAAAGAGGAAGACGAAAGGATATTGAACTTCATGGATTAAACATGCGCCTTCTGAGTAGCCTTGACGCATACTCTTTGCATGCTTCGATTAGATCAGCCTTCTGCAGCGTCGCTTTGCAGGAGGAAGCATGCGGGAGTATGAGGGATGCGCGTCCAGAGGTGTTCTCAGACCATCTATGTTGGTGTGAGATCACCTCATGTGTCAGCTAGATGATAATCAACGGATAGTCAGTCAAGGAATGGACAAGCAAGAGCAATGAATGGACAGCATAAGAAGATAATGATGAACAGCTCAGCAAAGAAAGGAACAAGGGAGATAAATTTCCTATTAAAAGCATTTATGAATAAACACGCGGATTGTGATTCGTACGTGTGAATGCCCAACACACACAAAGATACATAACAGTGGAAAGACTTAGAGAGAAGAAATTAGATCCATGGGGAACACGGGTGGATGTGGAGAGGATTCAAAGAGGACGGATTGGGAGGAGTGAAAATAGGAAAAATATGGCCCTCGCCTTGCGTGAAGTCGACGGCATAATAAGAGTAGAAAGCTTGGCATCCAAGATGATGTGGACTGAGGCCAGAGAATCTGCACGGAGAGCCTTAGAGATCTGAAGAAATATGGTGGGAGAGCAGGTAGAATAGGGAGTGGAAGAGAGATAAGAGAGGGAAAATGGAGATTGGGTAGAGAGGGTAAGAAATAAAGAGAAAGAGATGGAGAGGTCGAAAGAAAAAGAGAGACAGAAACAGGCAGACAGAGACAAATAAACAAACAAACAAAAAACAGAGAGAAAAAGACAGTCAGACAGAGAGAGAGCGCCGCGCAGAGCACTTTACATCACACGGGGAATCCTAACCAACAAAAACACACTGAGATATAGCCTTTCCCCGTGAGGAAGGTGACTGGGTACGCGAGCAGATGTTCTACGAAAGAGAGGGGGGGGGTACTCCCTGGATAGAAGGACGGCGAGGGGGAATGGGGGGGGGCGGTTTATTTAGTTAAACTACAAACATCTGCAATGCCATAATACTAATGTTGCTAGTGATGGTAATGATAGTAATAACGATTATGATACTGATAATAATAATGATGATAATATTAATGATAATAATAACAATGATAATAAAAATGATAGCATTGATGGTACTGATGATGATGATGATAATAACAATAATAATAATAATAATAATGATAGTAATAATAATAATAATAATAATAATAATGATGATGATGATGATTATAAAACAATAATAATAATCAGAAGAATAATGACAGCAATAATGATAATAATAATGAAAATAAAAATAGTTGTAGTAGTAGTAGTACTAGTAATGGTAATGATGATGTTAATGAAAAGAAGAAAAAGAAGAGAGGAGGAAATAGAGAAAAAGAATGAGATTAATTTCATTTCTTAAATAAGCAGCCTGGCTTCTCAATAAAAGATTTCTCATGTGTATGGACACTTTCCCAAGTGTAGAAAAGGTATAAATGAGAACGAACATCTTCACGACGTAAGGCCGGTTTTGACTGCGTTTCCGACATGGATATAATCGGCCATATACATCTCTTGCACGGTGAAGATAACCATGTCCAGTCATACCTTGCCCCATATATACAAAAAAAAAAAAAAAATAAAAAGTTTAAAAAAGAGGCTTTGATGATTAAGAAATCCACTAATCCTTCTGACATTTCCTTGATTCCTTTGAAAAGCTCCGCAGTAACTCTTCAATAATCTGAAATCCAAAGAAAATCCAATAACTGGCTAACTTAACAAGGATTTGTTTATTCTAAGAGCGAGAAGGAAAAATAGTAGGGGGGGGGGGAAAGGTCAACGGGGGCTGAAGAGAGCGTGAAAGAAAGAAGACGGAAATGAAAAGAGTAGATAATAGTAGAAAATACAAATCGCTGATCTTCTTTTACAGTGATGTAATAATAGACATCAGTTAGTTGTAGGCTTATGCAATGAGTTTATACGAATAAATTACTCATGGATAGCAAGGGAGAAGCAGAGAGGGAAGGAAGGAAGGAGAGTATGAGAGACGAAAGAAGAGGGAGAGAGAGAGAGAGAGAAGAAAGAAGAGACGGAGAGGGAGCCATATAGATAGACAGATAAAGGGAGAGAGACAGACACAGAAAGAGAAGTGAAAGAGACAGAGAGAGAGAAATAACCAGCCAGCCAGTCATAGAAACAGATAGGCACATAGAGAGAGATCGCACCACCCAGCATACACAGACAGTACACAGACCCTTCCCTCTCAACAGCAGCTTTCAACAGACTCAAAAGAGTGAAGCAACAAAGCAAGCACCCCCCCCCCATCCTCCCTCTTCCCCTCCCTCCCATGACATACAGCTCCTTGTGTAAGCGTGACACAGTCTATGCATAATAATAAACTTGATCAGCGCCCTCTTCAAAGGCTTAGGATAATCGATATTGCGTTAATAAGGTTGCAGTGTAAGTTATCTGAAGTTTAGTATATGGCGCCCAAGTTATTCTGTATTGTGATTATGTATAACGGAGCTCGTTTATACAGTCCAAGCTCAGATACATAATCCCCTGTTTGTCTTTGAACTGCACCTAGAAACGTGGAAGCTCTCTACTTATCTAGCTATCTATCTTGAAGCATCTATCGATCTATATCTATCTAATCTATCTATCTATCTATCTATCTATCTATAGATAGATAGATAGATAGATAGATAGATAGATAGATAGATACATACATACATACATACATACATACATACATACATACATATATATGAATATACTTTCATAATTGTTTATCTTTGTGTGTATCTATCTATCTTTGTATCAATTTATTCATTTAGCTTTCTATCATCTATCTACCTATCTGTCTGTCTATTCGTCTGTTTATCCGTTTGCATATCTGTCTGTCTCTGTATCTATCAGTCCCCGTATCCATCTGCTAATCTATTTTCTATCGCCAACTGTCAACAATATAACCAACTGGCCAATTGTTTCCTCTATCTCGCAAAAAAATGTATGAAAATGAACATCTTCGCTTAGACAAACAGACGACACGCTGCAGTGTCAACATTTCATAATTCATCTGAACATCTAGACGCATTCATCACACCTCCTTTATAAGCATCATCATGCATAACTTTCATACAGCTTTTTTACAACCATTGTTGTTCACTCATGCATTACCAGTGCCTGTGCAAGGTTTCAGTTTCTTTTTCCTTTTGTAGCATAACAGAATAACACTTCTGTCGTTTATGCTTCCTACAGCCGTTTATGGGGTTTCAGGATCTCTTTGGATTCGCAATCTGGGGGTCATGGGGGACTTTCCTGGGGGGGCATTGGGTACTTTCTGGGGAGCCATGCTGCAATATTAGAATTCTGACGTCTCAAAAAACTGAATTTTATCTCACTTTCAGTACCTTTCCATTAAGTGTTCTTGACCTGTAGCTATTGACACCTACGCTATTCATAACTAGTAATAATTGAATCTGAAAAGATGAGTCACGGAATGGGGCAATGGAGATGATCATATGCTTGTCGAGAGCCACAGTATGTGAGAGGCTGGGAACCACTGATGTAGAGAAACTGCTGAACAAGGTAGGATCTTTTAGCGGAACCCAAGGGACAAAACCTGCCATCCTTCTAACAGCCTGCTTTATTCGTTACGTCGTGTTGGTTATCGTATTTAGTAACCGGATTTCGGTGACAATAGGATCTGCATCTCCTTATTGGATCTGGAGATCCTGCAATAGAAAGGATGCACTTGTCATGCCATGTCTTTAGACCGCATTATTTGTACGATGACAATGTGAATGACTATGGTTTTTCGTGTTAAACTGAACAATGGCGATGAGAGTACAAGGTACAATGAGCAACAAGGAAAAAGCATACAAACTCAGTCATGGCTATACGATCATTGTTTGAAGAAAGAAAATAAATAAAAAAAGAAAAAACAGAAGATTAAGTATAAAGACCTTCACGTTCCTCGGGGCACGAAAGGGAAATCCCCACGAAAAAGGCGACAAAGGAGACGTGACAGCATGACAAGGATTAGCAGCTATTTTCCCCCAAGTGTTGTCATAATCTTCCCGGCAGAGATTTACGCGAGCTCGTCACTGCTTAGTTGCGTAAGACCAGCGTGGTAAGAAGGTGGTGTAGGCAGTGACAAGGTTGAAGAAGATGGTGCCATAAAAAGGTTGCTCGATATTAGGTTCAGGGGACCCTCCCTGAAAGTGGGGGGCAAGGGGGGGGGTCATACCGTTAGATAGTAATAAAAATACAGAAAACGGTCATGCAGATTTGCTTGGCATCTCAATATTCCGCATCTTTTGATACAATATTTAAGGGGGTAACCACAAGGGGGGGGATGATGCCCCTACAAAATGCTTTTTTTCGCATATCTGTGCGGTTGATCAAATTTCCAGGACAATAATTAACGCCATGAAAATACTCTAATATGGATAAATTCCTAAGGGAACCCCGCGGGATATTTTTCTAATTCAATTTAGTATCTTCAGAAAAAAAAATGGGAAAATCAATTTCAGTTAATTTTTCCAAATTTCAAAAATTCGTTACAAAAATGGGAACGACATTCTAAAGGTTGTATGTACATCTTTACAAGGTTTCCAGTGATACAACCAAAATTGAAATCGGTTCAGCGCTTCGAGAGATTTGGTCATTCAAATCTCGGAAAAGAAAGAGTCGAAAAACAAACAAAAAATATGAATATTTGAAGTTTCTCCAAATCAATGTGAAACTACCATCATTTCTCTTTTCGGTGCAGTTTGCATAAATATATGAATATTAGCTCCCGAGTTTGAGAAACAAACAAGCCAATGACAATGAAAGGGGCGAATGCAGACCCAAAACAACATGCCGTTATGTCGAAATCGGTTGCTCCTCATCTCAAGTAAATGTATGCAAATGTACACAATGTATGCACATGCACAAACGTGTACATTTATGTTCATAGTTATCTGTGAAAGAGAAGCCTTGCGATGTATATAATTTCTTTCGCTTCCTTCTTTGTTTGAGAGTACGTATGTACACGTATCTGAGTGGACACGCGTGTACATGTGTGCACGCACAAATACACCGGCCGTTCTTAAGGTATGATGTACCTCGTTAGCTTTGCACTGATTTGCCTTTATTTTTTTATTATTATTATTGTTATTATCATTATCAGCATTATTATTCTCCTCCAGATATCTTTTATTTCGAATCGTGGAACCATGTGACCCCGCCTCGATACAAGTGATAAACGTTATTTATGGAGGGACGAGGAATCGTTTCATTGTTCGTCAGAAATGTGCGTTCAGGAAGCGTTGACATTTCGTAATACAAATCGTTAATCTTCGTTTATTGCGAACGCCTCTCCATGTGATGTAAATATAGATATCAGTTTGTCGTAGGCCTATGCAATGAGTTTAAGGAATAAATTATATCATCGAACTCTAAACATACTTACATGATGTATGTCAAAATCGGATCATATCTACATTTTATAAGGGGAAAAAAAATCGAAAAGGCATTGGATAATCTATTATTTTTCTTATTATTTTCGTGTTAGAGATCCTTTACTTTGAGAAGAATCTGTTACCGGACGCCTTCATCCTCCTGTGATTCATGTCAGTGGTTGAAGTTAAAATAAAACGCGTCACATTCGCTCCTCTCGGCCGAGAGTGCGGAAGGGTGAAACTCGCCGAACACGACAGGAAGGCTTGGTGTTCTCGCCCCAAGCGCTGCCTAATTTTCGTCGCGGGAAGTTCTCTTCAAGAGGGTAGTTCTGCACTTCTGTACGAATCTGCAACTGGGTATAACATCTCCGGCCACCGCGACCCGAGGCCCCTCCCGAGATCCCCAGTCGCGGTCAAATCTCTTGTCAAACCTGTTTCGAATTCCGTTTCGAGCAGCCGCTGGATACCCCGCTTTTGTATAGGGTAAAACAGATTCGGAGCTTCATCTCAATAAAAGACGTAACCGTTATTGCTCTTATTTTATGTAATCTTTTTCACATTCTATATTTTAAGAATAACCTTTGTAATAAATGGAATAAAGTTATTTGAATTTGAATGTGTACCCAAATTGGAAAAAAAATCCACTTGCCAGACTTACTAACCAGTTATATATAGTTCACTGAGAGCATGTTCGACTATATGTTATGTACAAGGGATGCACAGACACAGGTAAGTGCATGCATAAAGAAAATTCGCAGAAAGCTTACATAAACTTCAGTGATAAAAGTATAAAATAGTGCTCAAGGAATTCAAGGAATGTGTATATATAATGTTTAATGAATGCGTAGATGAACTTGCTCAATGAACGTATGCTTAGTGTTCAATGAATGTGTATATAAAGCAGGGAAAGTTCCGCAATGCCTTATGCACTCATAATTTGTTTGAAATCAGCAACGTCGGTTGTCGCTGTAAATCGCTATTTCTCTTTCTATTTCATTTGTTATGTTTTTGTCTCTATTTCTTTTCTCTATTCCTCAACCCACTTCATTTCTCTCTGCCATGTCCCACCAACTCCTTTACAATTTGCTTCGCTTATCCCATATTTCAACATTTTACTCACCTCTCATTTCTCATCAGGATATTCTATTCAACACGCTTCATTTTGTTCTAATTCAATGTTCCACTAATTTGTAGAAAAAACGAATGGAATATCTACACAATACAAGTAATGTATTTGATCCGGATTTTGATTATATCTCAATAAAAAAACATGATCTATGTATATGACTGAACAGGTCAAAAACATTTCTCGCATTGTGGAAGATATTCATTCTCATTCGTAAATCTTTTTCCTACATTTGTCTTCATGAATAGTTCGTGTCAACTTTACAACTTGCTTCTTTTCTTCTCTTCATCTCGAAACATCTTACGAAATGTTCATGTCTCATCAGCATCTTCAGGTCAACAACCTCTGCTCAGCATCTCCTTTGGCAACAGCAACAAAACAAAACAAAAAAGATAGACGTTCTAGACATTCAAAAAAGGATTTAAAAATACCTTGATAGGTCTACACTCACTTTCCTCCCGTAGGCAATGGAGACAAAGGGAGGAGAGGGGAAAGAAGGGAGAAGGAGAAGAAGGTGGAGGAAGGATGGGAGAGAGAGGAGGTTGGAGAAAGCGTTAATAATAGCGATTAAAATTAATGGAATATTTATAGCTATGAATACGCGATCACTTGGTATGTAAGGCTTTGGGGTTTGGTATATTTTGTCAGGATGGTAAAGGGTTCGGTGAGATTAAGTGCTAATAACAGTTGATGCGCACGTGGTTCACATAGGGTTAAATATGCTCATGAATAGCAAGGGAGAAACAGAGAGGGAGGAAGAGAGAGAGGAGTGAAAGAGAGAGAGAGAGAGAGAGAGAGAAAGAGAGGGGGGGGGAGAGAAGACACAGAAAGGGAGACGTGTGGATAGACAGATAAAGGGAGAGA
This sequence comes from Penaeus vannamei, assembly GCF_003789085.1. Lineage (NCBI taxonomy): Eukaryota > Metazoa > Arthropoda > Malacostraca > Decapoda > Penaeidae > Penaeus > Penaeus vannamei. The sequence goes on along the minus strand of NW_020870118.1, from coordinate 256,946 downwards.
CAGACACACACAAATAAAAAGATAAAAAAAATACTAATAGTAATCGATGGCCATGTGAATTATACAGAGTAATGTATATAATTCATTGCTGGTGTTGCCATCAAGTGAATCTTCAGCGGTGACAGATGTTGAATAAAAAGCAAGACAGAATTGGAACCTCCATTTTGCTGTTACTTCCGTTTATCTCGTGTTTCTTAATCTTGCCTTTCTTCCTCTCTTCCTCCCCCTCCTCCATCCTCCACCTCCCCCCCCCATTTCTATCCCTGTTCCCGTTTCTCCTCCCCCTCCTCCTCCCTTCCCCCACCCTTCCATCCCTCTTTCACTCTATTTTGTAACCCCCCCCCACCTAGCCCCAATCTTTACCCCCGCTCAGCCCTGTGGCTTCAGCCTAAATCATTCAACTCTCTCATTAATGTTGAATGAGGAGGGAGAGCCTGAACAAATCTTCCCTTGCTTTCTCTCGTTCTCTCTCTCTCTCTCTCTCTCTCTCTCTCTCTCTCTCTCTCTCTCTCTCTCTCTCTCTCTCTCTCCTCTCTCTCTCTCTCTCTCTCTCTCTCTCTCTCTCTCTCTCTCTCTCCTCTCTCTCTCTTCTCTCTCTCTCTCTCTCTCTCTCTCTCTCTCTCTCTCTCTCTCTCTCTCTCTCTCTCTCTCTCTCGTCTCTCTCTCTCTCTCTCTCTCTCTCTCTCCTCTCTCTCTCTCTCTCTCTCTCTCTCTCTCTCTCCTCTCTCTCTCTCTCTCTCTCTCTCTCTCGCTGTGTGTGTGTGCGTGCGCGCGCGCGCGCATGTGTGTGCTTGTTCATATATGTAAGCATCTTGTATATATGCATATATATCCCTATCTATCTGTCTATTTGGCTGTTTGTTTATCTGTTTGTCCGACCATCCGTCCTTTCACCCTTCCCCCCTTCCTTCCTTTCTTTCCCCTCTTCCTCCTTCCTCCTTCCTTCCCTCCCTTCCTCCTTTCCTTCTTCCTTCCTCCTCCCTCCCTCCTTCCCCTTTCCTCCCTTCCCTTCCTTCCTTCTTCTCCTTCCTTCCCTTCCTCTCCCTTCCTTCCTCCCTTCCCTTTCCTCCTTTGCCTTCCTTCCTCCTTCCCTTTGCTCCTTTGCCTTCCTCCCTCCCTCCCTCCCTTCCTCCTTCCTTCCTTCCTTCCCCCCCTCCTCCTTCCTTCCTCCTTCCCTTCTTCCTCCTTCCTTCCTTCCTCCCTTCCCTTCCTCCTCCCTCCTCCTTCCTCCCTCCTCCCTCTCTCCTTCCTATTTCCTCCTTCCTTCCTCCTCCCTTCCTCCCTTCCCCTCCCTCCTTCCTCCCTTCCCCTTCCTCCTCCCCTCCTCCCCTCTCTCTCTCCTCCTTTCCTCCTTCCTTCCTCCCTCCCTTCCTCCTTCCCCTCCCTCCTTCCTCCCTTCCCTTCCTCCCCCCTCCTTCCTCCCTCCTTCCTCCCTCCCTTCTTCCCCTCCCTCCCTTCCTTCCTTCTGTCTCTCTCCGTAAAAAAAAATACCATCCCGTTTCCTCAGGAGTGTGTATGTAGATATGAACACAAGAGAACTCACAAGATGCATTATCTCATCTGTTCCTCATCCAGTATGCATGGACGAGTAGGTTTTGGTCTGGTGCCGATCGTGCAGGAGTCAGGAGGGTGTGGCGTGGGCGTGATAGGGGTGGGGGGGGGGGGAGGAGGTAAAGTGGGCGTGGCGGGTATTATGTTTTTTTTTTTTTTTTTCTTTCTTTCTTTCTTTTCTTTTTTTAAGAAAATTAGCGACTACGTTTCGATGAGTTTTAGCTTGGATTGCTCATTGAGGGTTGGCAGGGAGATGTTCTTGTTAAATTCGCGCGTCGTTAGGGGATGAAATATGTGTGGTGAAGATAACGAATGTTTGAAAACTCATGCGATGAAGATAACGAATTTTGAAAACGTATGCGATGAAGATAACGAATTTTGAAAACGTATGTGATGAAGATAACGAATTTTGAAAACTCATGCGATGAAGATAACGAATTTTGAAAACGTATGTGGTGAAGATAACGAATTTTGAAAACGTATGTGATGAAGATAACGAATTTTGAAAACGAATGCGATGAAGATAACGAATGTTTGGAAACTAGCGTGGAGATAAACGCGCGGGGAAAACGTGAATTAAAAAAAAAGGCACTATGACAACTGTTCTCACGTAATCCCGGGCAATAGGGCCAGGGCCATTACTCACTAACAATCCGCGATAATCAAGGGAAGCTTAATGGCGGCCCCGTGGAGCTGTTTGGCGCCGCGGGGAAGGTTTGTGTATTTACGGCGTTTACAAAGAGGCAGTAGGAGGTGCAACGCTTGCTGTTGAAACGATCGTAATCCAACAGGGATCGTCCGTTTACTGTTTCGTTCTACATTTCTTTATCCTTTTATCTAAGCATTTGAGTCAACTGGAAGATGTGTGATGAAAGACACTCAGTAATGGTACCACGAACGAGCACGGGCATCGAGCACTCACGAATTGCCGATCAGCGCACCGGCCACTCAGATACCCTACAAGAGCCATTTTGTACTCGCCTTCAAGAGGAAGCACACGGCACATCCCTATTCCTTGTTCTTTACTCGGAGAGGACAAACAAAACACTCTAACAAGGAAGGGCCCTTGTGCGAGCCACACATCTCCCAAATGACGCTCCTTTGCCGATCTAACCGCATAAAAGGCACCTTACATTAGGCTCAAAGCAGAAGGTGGGCCTCCACTATGAGCGCGCGAAGCGAAGCCCAGAAGACATGGACGTGGATTGCACTGCACTTTAATATTCTCATTGTAGTCACCAGCTCTTTGTGTTTAGAAGGAAGCTTTTGATGTTTTGAAGGTTTCTTTAATACGAGATGTCGTTAAACCTTCGTATTTGCATAGCATTGTGGAGAAAGTACTTTTGTTTGAGTTCGTTGGTCCCAAATATGGCACGAGTCTTTTATTTATCATCTGAACCACATGCATAAAAGTTAGCAAATGTTGATCCTTGGAGAATAGGGCTCTTCTGGAGGTAAAATCAAGGTCTTTTAATAGAAAACGCAAACTCAGTTATGTGTACATAACATATTATTAAATTCAACCACAATGTTATTCCGTGCTTATTGTGGCTGTGTTTGATTTTCATCTATTGAATTAAGTCTGGAATCATAGTCATCTTTACCATTAAAATCATTATTGATATATTCATTATATTTGTTACGCGACTATATAATGTCTTTTGTATTGTTGCTTTTCTCTTAATGTTATTAATATCATTATTTCGATTACTATTGTCATACTGTTGCCATGATCATTAGCAATGGTATTGCTGCCAATGCTTTTGCCGCTGTCATGTTACTGCTCTCCGTAAACTCGTCATCATCACCATCATGGTCCTAACCATTATGTTCACAATTATCACTATCATTGTCACTACATAACTTCTTTCATCCGAACGACAGACCAACCGAGACTCACTTTAACCCCCCTCCCCCCCTCCCCCCCCTCCCCGACTAAGATCCACCCGTTCCGCCCACGAACCTTTCATCCACCTCGCTCCAGTCGCCCGACCGCTTCACCCCCAAGCAACCTCCTCATCCACCTCCCACCACCCGCCCTCACCCTCCTCATCCACCCTCCCACCACCCGCCTCACCCTCCTCATCCACCTCCCACCACCCGCCCTCACCCTCCTCATCCACTTCCCACCACCCGCCCTCACCTCTCCTCATCCACCTCCCACCACCCGCCCTCACCCTCCTCATCCACCACCCGCCCTCACCTTCCTCATCCACCTCCCCACCACCCGCCTCACCCTCCTCATCCACTTCCACCACCCGCCCTCACCCTCCTCATCCACTTCCCACCACCCGCCCTCACCCTCCTCCCACCACACCCGCCCTCACTCTCCTCATCCACCTCCCACCACCCGCCCTCACCCTCCTCATCCACTTCCCACCACCCGCCCTCACCTCCTCATCCACCTCCACCACCCGCCCCACCCCCTCTCACTCCCACCACCACCGCACCACCACCGCCCTCACCCTCCTCATCCACCTCCCACCTCCCACCACCCGCCCTCACCCTCCTCTCCACTTCCCACCACCCGCCCTCACCCTCCTCATCCACCTCCCACCTCCCACCACCACCCGCCCTCACCCTCCTCATCCACTTCCCACCACCCGCCCTCACCCTCCTCATCCATTCCCACCACCCGCCCTCACCCTCCTCATCCACTTCCCACCACCCGCCCTCACCCTCCTCATCCACCTCCCACCTCCCACCACCCCGCCCTCACCCTCC
>NW_020870118.1:237671-240171 GCF_003789085.1 Penaeus vannamei | reverse complement strand
GTGTGTATGTGTGTGTGTTGTGTGTGTGTGTGGTGTGTGTGTTGTGTGTGTGTGTGCGCGGCGCGCGTGTGTGTGTGTGTGTGCGCGCGCGCGCGCGCCGCGTGTGTGTGTGTGTGTGTGTCTGTGTGATATGTATTGTGTGTATGGTGTATGTGGTATGTGTGTCTGTGTCTATGTCGTGTATGTGTGTGTGTGTGTGTGTGTGTAGAGCTATGTGTATATATTTTGTGCTTGTATATGTGTGTGTACACGCTTAATAAGGAAGGCGCAGCGGGAATTCCTTAAACATTGACCATAAACATAAGCGATGAATATGTAAATTCTAAAATCCAAGAACCAGTAAGTATCGAAGTTACACGAAAGATAGAGAAGGAAGAGAGAGAATGAAAGGGGGAGGGAGAAGAGAGAGGGAGGGAGAGAGAGAGAGAGAGAGAGAGAGAGAGAGAGAGAGAGAGAGGAGAGAGAAGAGAGAGAGAGAGAGAAGAGGGGGGGGGGAGGGGGGAGACAGAGATGAGAGGAGAGAACAGGAGAAGAGAGATGAAGAGACAGGAGAGCAGAAAGAGAGGCGAGAATAGAGAGAGGGGGGGGAGGGAGAGAGAGAGAGACAATAGACATAGCAGAAGAGCGGAGTGGTTAGAGAGGGAGAGAGGGAGTGAGAAAGAGAGAGAGGGGAGAGAGAGAGAGAACAATTAGACATGAGCAAGAGTGATCGGATGATGGGAAGAGGGAAGTGAGGAAGAGAGAGAGCGGAGAGAGAGAGAGACAGATAGACATAGAGGAAGAGGGGGAGTGGGAGAGAGGGAGAGAGGAGGAGAGGAGCGAGAAAGAGAGAGAGGGGAGAGAGAGAGAGAGAAAGCCAGAGAGAAATAAGAAAAATATGAATATATACATCATTATTATCATTACATTAGAGAAAAGCAAAGAGAAGAGAGAAAGAAAGGAGGAAGAGTGACTGAGAAAGAGAGTGAGAGAAAGAAAAAAGAGAATATAAGACAGGTGGTAGGAGGCAGAGTTAAAGCTTAATGTGTTAAGTTTTCAAAATTTTCTTCAAATATTTGCTAATCAGAAATTCTTTTTACCAGACCCACTTAAAGACCCTAAAGCGGGTAAAAGTTCTCTTTGGAATGAACATGCCATCTCCCACAAAGGTTTTTTTCTTTTTTTTCATTTTCTCTTTTTTTTTTCCTTTTTTCTTCTCTCTCTCTCTCTCTCTCTCTTTCTTTTTTTTTTTTTTACTTCGGTTTGAGTTTTTTCTCTTTTCTCTTTCATTTTTTCTGTTTTTTTTCTCGTTACATATTTTGGATTTTTCTCCCTTCCCCTTTTTTTTTGCTTTTAGTTAGAGTTTGGTTTTCCTTCTTTTTTTAATTTCATCTTTCCTCCTCCTCTTCTTCCTCCTCTTCATCATCATCTTCCTTTCCCACATTATCCCTCCTCTTTCCTTCCTTCCTCCGCCATCCCACCACGTCCTCCTCCTCTTCCTCCTCTTTCCTCATCCTCCTTTAAAAATTCCTCTAATACTCATTCTTCTTCTCCTCCTCCACCTGTTCCTTCTCATCCTCAACCTCTTCTTTTTTTCCATCTCCTCTTTCCTCACCCCCTATTTCTACAAACCTCCTCCTCCTTCTCCTCCTCCTTGCCACCTCCTCCTTCTCCTCCCCTCTTCCCACCTCATCCTTCTCCTCCTCCTTTCCTCACGCCTCATCCTCCTCTTCCTTCCTCTCTGCCTTTGGCCTTTTTTACTTCCTCTTCCTCGCCCCCTCTTCGCCTCTCTCATCTTCTTCCCCATTCACCTTTCCCGATCTCCTCCCTTCCTTCCTCCTCGCTTCTTCTAGCTTCCTCTCTCCCTCCTATCCAACTCTCCTATCCCCTCCTCCTCTCTTCTTCTCCTCCTCGCTCCATTTTACTTCTACTCTATCCTCTTATCATTACACATCCCACCCCTCGCTCTTCTTCATCTTCATCCTCCTCTCCCTTCTCATTCCTCATCCTCTTCTTCCTTTTGTCCTCTTTCATCCCACCCCCCTTTTTCTATAAAACTCCTCTTCTTCCTCCTCCTCCTTTTGTCCTCCTCCTTTCCCCCTCTTCCTCTTCCTTCCTATTCTACTTTTTCCTTCGTGGCGTATTTGATTCCTGTTCTTCTCACCTGATTTATCTTTCGGCCGACGAGGAAAAAGTTTTGCTTCTTTTTATGCTCCTGTCCTCCCCTTCGGCCGGTATCCCGCTTCTTGTCCTTTTCCTTCTCTCCTATCTCCTACGTTTACTGCTTCTATTGTTCCCCATTTTCGCCGCTTCCTTCTATTCGCGCCTCTCTTTTTTGCTATTTATCATATTTGTTTCCCATCGTTCCTTACGTCTTCTCTTCCTTTTCCTCCTCCTTCGTCCTCATATTCTGCCTCTTCTTCCATTCTTCTTCTTACCTTGATTTATTATTCTGCCCCACCTCCTTCTCTTTCCTTCTTCCTTCCTGCTCTCTCCGTCTTCTTATTCCTCCTGCTTTCTT
>NW_020870118.1:227671-230171 GCF_003789085.1 Penaeus vannamei | reverse complement strand
AAACGGTGTGTTTACATCTCGAGTCACCCGAGCAGAGGAACTTGTACACGGGTCTTGGGAGTCGGGAACGAGGAAAGGGCTCCAAGTGACACGTCATAAAGTTGTTGTTGTGCCTAAGTACGTGTGGGAGGATTTTTACGTGTGTCGGAGCTGATAGGGGTAACCTTTGGCTTCTGGAGAGTCATGGTAGTGTGCGACGGAGGGGGTACTTTTCCTAATGGAGGTTGGGGACGGCGAGGTACCGGGGGGGGTAGGGGGTTGGGGGGGGACGTTTGCGTGGTTTTTGTTTTTCGTCTTTTTTTTTTTTTTTTTTTTTGAGGAGGGGGGGGTGTATTTCATTATCTCTCTTTCTTTTAGTTGGTTGTTCCCATTCGTTTTCTGTTTCTTTGATTTGGTTGGTTGGTTGAATTTTTTTTCCCGTTTTTGGTGTGTTTGTTTGCTGTCTGTCTGTCTGTCTGTCTGTCGTCTGTCTGTCTGTCTGTCTGTCTGTCTGTCTGTCTGTCTCTCTCTCTCTCTCTCTCTCTCTCTCCCTCTCCTCTCCCTTCCTTCCCTCCTCTCTCTCTCCATTTTTCTTCCTTTGGCCTTTTCCCAGTCTACAAAACACACAACAAAATACACACCTCTCATACACACACATACACATTACTCATATATTACACATAAACACGTACATAACGACAGGGTACATAAGAGTACAGATCAGCTGACGGAGTGAACCTTACATTTTCCCCTTAATTAAAAAATACCGAATCAGCTGCAGGTGAGAAGAGGTAGAAAGTGTTGGGGGGGGGGGGGGGTGTAGGTAGGAGAAGGTATGTGGAGAGAAATAAGAGGAATGGGAGAGATAGGATAGAGGAAGAGGGAGGATGAAGGAGGGAGGAAAGGGAGAGGAGGCGAGGGGATAGGATAAGAGAGGGGAATGAGGTAGGAGGTGGGAGAGTCGGAAGAGGCGGAGGAGGGGTAGGATGAGGGTAAGTGATGAGGGGAGGGCAGGAGAGGGGAGGGGGGGTGAGTGGACCCGTTGGTAAGGTGAGGAGGCGGGGGGGGTGGGGGGTGAGGGACAGGCAGGAAAGAGTAAAAGAGATAAAGGAAGTGTAAGATAAGGGGAGAAGGAGGGGAAGAAGGCCAGACAGATTAGAAGCGGAGAGGAAGGGGAAAAATGGCAGAGGAAGGAGAAGGGGAAGGGAGGTGAATAAAAAGACAGAAAAAGGAGAGAGAGAGGGGGGGAGGGGGCTAAAGGGACAAGAAATAGGTAAAGCTGAGGAGGGAGCGGACTGTGGAATAAAAATAGGAAAAGGGGAGAAGTAGGGGGCAAAAAGGACAAGAAATCGGGACGAAAAGGAGACAAAAGAAGAATCAGGAAAAGAGGAAGGGACGGGGCAGAAAGGATAAAGATAGAGGAAGAGAGAGGGACAAGGTAGAGAGAGAGAAGGGACAGGGACAAGGTATATAGAGAGAAGAGACAGGGACAAGGTAGAGAGAGAGAAGGGACAGGGACAAGGTAGAAAAGGGGCAAAGTAGTGTGAGAAAAGGGGACATGAACAGGGAGAGAAGGGGCGAGGGGGAAGGAAGGGTAGAGGGGAGAGCCAGGAAAAGACAGGGGGCAGGGGAAAGGGAGGGAGGGGAAACAGGGCCAGGGGAGAGAAGAGGGGAAATCCAGGAGAATACATGGGGCAGGGGAGAGGGGGAAGGGAAGAGGGGAAATCCAGGAGAATACAGGGGACAGGGGAAAGGGAGAGACGGGAAACAGGGACGAGCAAGAGAGAAGAGGAAGGCCGGAAGGGAAAAGGGGAACTCCAGGAGAATACAGGGAACAGGAGAGAGGGAGAGAAGGGAGACAGGACCGGGCGAGAGAAGAGGCAGGGCGGAAGGGAAGAGGGAAAAGCCACGCGACTACAGAGGACAGGAGAGAGGGAGAGAAGGGAGACAGGACCGGGGGAGAGAAGAGGAAGGAGGGAAGGAGAGATAGGAAAGCCACTAACATATAGGGAGCAGGGAAGAGGGAGAGAAAGGAGACAGAGCCGGTTGAGGGGAGAAACAGGGAGAAAAAGAAGAGGGAAAAACCACGAGACTACAGGGGGCAGGGGAAGAAACAGGGAGAAAGAGAAGAGGGAAAAGAAAGAAGAATACAGGGGACAGGATAAGAAGCAGGGAGAAAGAGAAGAAGGGAAAAAACACGAGAATACAAGGGACAGGGGAAGAAACAGGGAGAAAGGGGAGAAGGGAAAGAAAGAAGAATACAGGGAGAAAGAGAAGAGGGAGAAGCTACGAGAATACAGGGACAGGGGAAGAAGCAGGAAGAAAGACAAGAGGGAAAAGAAAGAGAATACAGGGGGCAGGGAGAGGCAGGGAGAAAGGGAAGAGGGAAAGAAAGGAAAATACAGGGGACAGGATAAGAAGCAGGGAGAAAGAGAAGAGGGAAAAACCACGAGACTACAGAGGACAGGAGAAGAAGCAGGGAGAAAGAGAAGAGGGAAAAGAAAGGAGGAGAATACAAGGG
>NW_020870118.1:205171-220171 GCF_003789085.1 Penaeus vannamei | reverse complement strand
AATCAAAATGAAATCTCAAGTGAGTGACGTTGCAGACCTCTTTCTGTTGCAAGGGTTGCACAGCCAGATAACGCTGCTACCTGGAAATAACCATTCTACCGGCCTGCTGTTGCGATCCGCGTGTAATATGACCTTGTATTATTTTCACTTGGTCTTATTGACTTAGAGAAATGTCCCTTTTCTTTGTGGGATTTTATTCTTATTGGTGTTTGTTTGGTGTCTGTCTGTCTGTGTCTTTTTCTCTTTGTCTTTGGTCTATATGTCTAGTGTCTTTGTTTGTCTGTCTGCTTTTCTGCTTATTGATGTCGCTGTCTATCTGTTTCTGTCTATCTGTTCTATATCTGTCTATAATCTGTATCTATTATCTATTTCCATATTTCTATATTTATCATTATCTATATATATATATCTATATATTATTCTTATATATCTATATATATATCTATCTATATATATATATTGTTATCTGTTTCTGTCCTTTCTCTTTCTCTTCTCGTGTTTCTCTCTGTGACCCCCTCCCTCTCTCTCTCTCTCTCTCTCTCTCTCTCTCTCTTTTTCTTTCACTCTCTCTCTCACTTCCTTATGCGAGTATTTATCTTTTCCTTTCACTTTGCCGCTTTCTGTATATTCAAGTCAATTTATTTATTCATTTATTATTATTATTTTTATTTTATCTAGAACAAAGTTTTCTTTAAAAAATCTTGTTATAAAATCTGTCATAAGAGAATGATTACCTAAAGAAAAACAATAAATAAATGAACAGATAATGATAAGAGTAAATAAACTGTAAAGAAAGAATGAACGCAACAGCAACAACAAAAAAGAAAAAAAAAAAAAGAATAATGGAGAAAAAAAACGAAGAAGAAAATAGAAGAAACAAAAGACAAAAACAAAAACACACACAAAAAAGAAGAAGGACCCCGCAAAAGTCTTAAGGGAAATTACTCTCGAACAAAAGATAAGAGAAAGTCAGGATGTTCTTCGGTGTAACCAAGAAAGACAATAAAACAAAGAACACAGAGACGAAGAACTAAAAGAAATTGAGGAAAAGAAGAAGTACAAAGCTAAAAGATTTCTTTTTGATTATCTCTTTCTCTCCGCGTTTCTTTTTATTTTCATTTACCTTTTCTTTCTTTTTTTCTTTTTCCTCTCTCCTCCTTCTTTCTCTTCTTTCTCTTTTCTTTCTTTTATTTTCTTTCTTCTCCTCCTCCACTTTTTCTTTTTCTCTTTTCTTCTTCCTTCTCCTCCTTTCGTCCTCCTCTCCTTTTCTTCTTCCCATTTCAGAATAAATAAATTATCTAATTTATGCTAACGCTTTAAACAATTTTGATTCCTCCTACGAATCAAATTAATACAAACATAGATAAAAGATAAAATAAAGAATGATAAAGAAATCAGATAAGAGAAAGAGAAGAGATAGATAGATAGATAGATAGATAGATAGATAGATAGATAGAGAGAGAGAGAGAGAGAGAGAGAGAGAGAGAGAGAGAGAGAGAGAGAGAGAAGAGAGAGAGAGAAGAGAGAGAGAGAGAGAGAGAGAGAAAGAGAGAGAGAGGAGAGAAGAGAGAGAAGAGAGAGAGAGAAAGAGAGAGAGAGAGAGAGCGAAGAGAGAGAGAGAGAGAGAGAGAAAGAGAGAGAGAGAGAGAAGAAGAGAGAGAGAGAGAGAGAGAGAGAGAGAGAGAGAGAGAGAGAGAGAGAGAGGAGAGAGAGAGAGAGAGAGAGGAGAGAGAGAGAGAGAGAGAAAGACGAGAGATGAGAGAAAAGAGGGAGAGAGAGAGAGAAAAAAAAGAAAAGATAGAGAGAGAGAGATCATATGATCCCATGACAGCAACGCCATATTGAGTCACATTACTTGACAGTGTAATGTCTTCCCCCCCTCCCCCTCCCTCCCACCCCCACCCCTCCTCCTCCCTTCCCCCTCTTTCCCCCTCTCTCTAATTCACTCTAAATCAGTTTAAAAATGATGTACGACCCCCCACGTCTTTTATAAACAAAACTCTTCAGGCTTTTTGGAAATAATATAAATTGAATTGAAACGTAATTTGATTTTATGTATCTTTTTTCGTCTCGTGTAATAATAATGTCTATTTCGATAGACATGGATGCGTATGCGTGAAGTGATTACGTTAATATGTTTCGTTTTTATATATTTGTATATGATTTTTTTGAAATATTAAAATGCGTTTGGATTTGAGTTAAAAAAATGTTGATTTTATGAGTGCGTGTATTTGTATTTGTGAGGTTTTATTTGTAATTTTGTTTATTTGTTTGTGTAATTGTGTATATTCTTTATATTTCCTTTGTATTATGTATGTATTTTGTTATTTACGTTGTTGGTATAAATGATATAACCGTAATATATTTTGGAATAGGCCTAAAGCGCGTTTATAGTATGTTTTCACTGATCTAAATTATTCAAGATTACATTAAGTTTGTTTTCTTTTACTTGGCCAACTTAATTTCCTGAAGTTTGTCTAATTACTTGAAGGGATTAAAAGATTTATAATACCGCTATAGCCTTTCCCTCTTCCCGTTTTCTATAACATCTATTTACGTAAACCTGATGTCCAAGTTTGATATTTGATTTTTTTTATGTATTAATTATGAATTATTTTCAGTTGTCGTTCTTGTTATCACAGCTGTTTTTTTCTCTCTCTTTTTACTTATTTTTGAATAGTAATTCTCTGCTCTCTTCTTTTATTGCCGCAGTAGCCGTATCGCTGGCAGTCGATAGGAACAATACACAATACGGTATGAAAATCTCACTCACCATAACCACCATACTTTACTATATTTTCCTTTTCTTAACGAATTTTCATTAAAGTCACCTATTTCCACATTCAGTGCCAATAGGGTTTCGTTTTGTATTTTCATCATACTTTTATTTTCCAGGATATCCACTATTTTTATGCCACCCCCTCCCCCCCCCCCCCCCCCCCCCCCCCCCCCCCCCCCCCCCCCCCACCCTCCCCCCCCCCCCCCCCCCCCCCCCCCCCCCCCCCCCCCCCCCCCCTCCCCCCACCCCCCCACCCCCCCCCCCCCCCCCCCCCCCCCCCCCCCCCTCCCCCCCCCCCCCCCCCCCCCCCCCCCCCCCCCCCCCCCCCCCCCCCCCCCCCCCTTACCATATTTGTTCAGCCTTAATCCCACCATTTTCACCACATAAACACCACCATTAAAATCACCATAACATCGCCATTACAAACCATACCTCAACAAAAAAAAAACTACCACCCATACCAAACTATTTTCAACATTACCATACTTTTTCGCTTTTTTCTTCCCACCATTTTCCACCAATAACCACCATTAAAATCACCATAACCAACCGCCATACAAACCATACCACAAAAATACATACCACCATAAACCTAAGTTCATGACACACATAATACCATGCCAGGCACTCAGCCCTCTCATGCAGCCAGCCCCCAGCCACTACATCTCACAATTACTGTCACCATAAGCCACTCTCAGCCCCCGTGAATCCCAGCCAAGCATGTAAATCAGGGGTTTTTGGCATGTCCTGCTATTGCAATAAATTTAGAAAGCCCGACCACAATATTAATTTTGCATATAAAATGAACGGTTGTTTATTTACGCCGGGAAAAATTAATATGCGCAGTTTCGCCCTTGGACCAATTGGATTAAGAGTACAAATTGAGAGAAACCAATTTTGATTTTTTCCACCTTTATATATATATGTACGTATACACTTATACGTATATTATATATAATTATATACTAATAATATTATATATATACTATATATTATTATAAATATATATATATATATTATATATGTAATTATATATTATAAAATATATATATACACACACACCACACACACACACGACCACACACACACACACACACACCCATCACTACATACTACTGATAATATATATACACATCACACTACACACTACACACACAACCACCACACACACACACCACACACACACACACACACAACACACACACACACACACACACACACACCACACATAATCATTATATATATATATATTATTACTCATATATAATATATATATATATATAAATCAGTAATACTATATATGCACACCACACACACACACACACACACACTCACACACACCACACACACACAACACACACACACACCACACCACACACACATACTATATATACTTATATATATACTATAGCATATATATAATAAACTATAGTAGTATATATTATAGTATATTATATATATATATATATTATATTATATTATTATATACATTACATCACACATATCTTCTCTATCTATCTATCCTATCTATCTAATCTTAATTCTATTTATCTATATACATATATTATATTACTACTTATATAATATTTATATAGTATATATATATTTTATATACTGTTATTTATATGTATATTATATATATATATATATATATATATATATACCTCATTATATATATAGTAGTATAATATATATATAAATTACATATACATACCACATACACACACACACACCATACACACTATACATTAAAATTTTAATTTAATATATTGTACTATATGGTAATATATATATATATCATATAATATATATATATTATATTATTATTATATACAGAATATATACTGATTATATATCGTATAGTATATATATATATATATCAACCATACATACTTATATATATAATATGATTTATATGTTCGCTTTATATATATATACCATCATATTATCTATATCATATATAACTATATATACATATATACTAATTATATATTATATTATATATATAAATGCATATATATAACTATATAACTGTATACTACTACTTATAATACCTATACATATATATATATATATATATATATATTATCATATATATATATATGTATATTATGTATATGTATATATTAGCTATATATATAATATATATCATGTATAATATACATGTAATTATATATATATACTATCTAGTACCCTATATATACTACTATTACTAATCATATATCAATATTATATATATATTTATATATATATATAAATATACTAATATGTATATCATATATATATATATATCATATATATATATATATTATATATATTATAGTATACACTATTATAATCTATACTATGATATTATATACTATACTATAAATATTATGATCAATTATTTATATATATACATACACTATATAATATACTATTATATTATATATATATATATATATATATATATCTATATTATTATAATAATATATATATATATATGTATTTATAATACATATATATACATATAATTATATATATATATGTACTGATACTAATATTATATATAATAATATTATATATATATATATATTACTAATATATATATATAACATTATATCTATACATATAATTATCATATATATATATATATTCTATATATATAATATATATATTTATATATATACTACTATATATATATATATATATATATATATTATATATATATATATATTATATATAACATTATACTATGTATATATATGTATGTATATATATAAAATAAATAAAATAAATAAACATAAATATAATTATTATATTATTTATATATATATATATATATATATATACATATATAATATTTATAATACTATATCATATATATATATTATATATATATATATACTATCTATAGTATATATATATATTATTATACATATACATATATATATTCATATATATATAAAATAATAATGGAATAAACAATATAATATAATATATATATAATTATATATATTATATATATATATATATGTATATATATATATGTATATTATATATATATATATACATATATTTATGTGTATATATATATATATATACTATTATAAATAATATATATATATTATATATATTATATATATATATATATAATATACCATAATATTTTTAATTAAATAAATTGAATAGATAAATAAATGAATGAATTATTATTGTATATACTATATACTATATATACTATATAATATATATGTCGTATATAATATTATATGTATATATCTTATTCTATCATATCTATCTATCTTATCTATTATCCTATCTATCTATCATATCTATACGCTATTACTAAGTTAACAATATACTATTATACATATATATATATATATATATATATAACTAATATATATGACATTATATGTACATATATATTAATATATATTATACCTAATATCGCTCTCACACTACCTATATATGCTCGTGTGTGTGTGTGTGTGTACATACTTACATTATACATACCACACATAATATATAACTTATATATACTATATATATATATATATATTATATAATATTATATATATCAATATATTAATAATGTATTATATAATATTATATTATATATTATGATTATATATAATATATATACTTATATAATTACTATATCTATTTATATATATATATTAACATACAACACACACCACACACACACACAAACCCACATACATACATAATACCATACATAATAGTTAAGTATTTATATATATATATATATATATATATATATATATATACATACACGTATATATTATATATATATATATTAGTATTCATTAATATATATATATATATATATATATAAAAATATAAATTATATATATGTATATAATATTTTACATATACATATACTATATATATACTGATATATATATAATAATACTATATGTATATATTTATATACATATAATATGCGTATACAGAACATATATATATATATATATATACTATAATATATTATATAATCTATTATATATATATTAATACTATATATATTATGAAACGTATCCATGTTGAAAATGTAGAAAAGGTATGAATGAGACTGGATATCTTTCACAGTTCGGGTAGATTGAAAGCTGGAACATCTACGAACTGGAAGGAAGCCGAAGTTTAATCCATGGATGAAGTAAACACTAACAACTAGGACGGTTCATTGGTAAGCTGCATACATCGCGACAGCAAAAGAATAAATGAACACCGCACTCAGGCAGATTTACAAAAAGTATCCCAAGGTCGCAGCTGCAATTATGCGCATACACGAGTGCAAGTCACAGTTCGTCAGGTATTTACCAAGCTACCCCAGTTAGTATTACTATCAACTTCTATGTTTTTCTCTCCCTTATTTAGTATGTATTCTGATGAAGAACGTAATCGAAACCTCAAATAACTATCTCTTGTTATATGTGACAAAGGATATCCAGTCTCATCATAACTCGCTTCAACATATATTACTATCTATATATATAATATATATATATCCTATATAGTATATAGTTATATATATGTACATATTCATATATATATATATCATATTTAGATATGTACTGATATATCTGTTGGCTCATATATATAATATATATATATAGTTACTAATATATTACTATACCTATATACAAATACCTCAGATATATATTATATACTATTATAATATGTATGAGTACTATTATATATGACTATATATAGCTATATATATATACATTACAATATAATAAAATTTATTTTACCTTTAATAATTATATAAAATACTCCTCAATTATATTATACTATATATATGTACACACATATGTGTGTGTATAGTGCTCAGACGAACCCAGATAACAAAAACGTTGTAAAGAAACGACAGTTTATATTGAAAACTTTATGAAGATTTTGAAGACGAAAGGAAAGTCCATCAATCGAACACTTTTTTAGAGTAGATATCTATTTTTTTTTAATGTTCCTACTTTATCTTCTTCCACCGTTTTATCCCTCTCAATGCTAAATTTCTAAATCTTTCTACCTTTAATTATGGATTTATCTATTCATTCATATATCTATATATTTAATTCGATCATTTGTCTCTGGCTTTCATACACACAAAGGCATAATCAGGTACAAACACACATACATATGTACGCATAATAACATACACAAATATTAACATTATCCGTGTACGTGTTAAAATCTCAAGTTATTCTATATTATCTGGGAAAAAAATAGAGAATGTGAGATGCAAAGATAGAGAAAAGGAATAGGAGAAAGAACACAAAATGAGAATGATGGTGATGATAATGACACTGAAACAAAAGTAATAATGATACACAGTAATAGCACTAGTTTTCATAACAGTTGTAGTTATGACACCACTCTGCTACAAATAATAGCGATGCTAGTAACAGTAATAGTTCTAGTGATAATGATAATAATGATAATAATAATGCTTATGATAATGGTTATGGTAAGGATAATAATAATAGAAATAATCATAAAGGGAATGGTAATGTGGTAATGATAATGATAATAACATTGATAATGATAACAATAATAATGATTATATAAAAATAATAATCAACTATCATAATCATAGAAGTGATGGCAATTATGATAACAATGATAATGATAACAATAACAATAATAGTGATAACAATATGATAATGACAATGATGATTATAACAAAAGTAAAAGTAATGGAGATCATAAAAAAATAATTATCAGAATGGTACCAAGAGGATGGATAGCAGGTGTTGAATAAAGACAGGAACAAGAAGGAAAGGTCAAAAAGCAATAAGTATGTGTGCATATGTATGTGCTGGTATTCATGTACGTAAAACTAGCACTTACGTACACACTTATCTTTTGACTTTCACCATGATTTGTTGGATAAGCAATAAAACATTACTTTACAAGGACATTTATTTTATTCACCCATCAGTCATCATTATTACAATATTATTACTATTCAAAATATTTACACACAAGAGAAAAAAAAAATCCAAGAGATAGAGGGGGGTGGGGTGGGGGGAGCGATCACCCCCTTACCACCTTACCTTCGGTCCAAAAATTAACCGGAAGCTTGTGTATTTTCTTTGATTTTTCTTCATTTTTCTTTATTCTTTTTCATTCATCCCTCTCGCTTTGCCTCTCTTTTCGTGTATAGTTAGATCATTTGATTGAAGTCTCTGTTCACAATAGGATATTTAATTGGTATTAATTAACACTCACCGGGCAAACGGGGATGAGTGTAATAGTAATGAAAATAATAATAATAATGAAAAATAAACTTTGCATTTTCTGTTTATATCTATTTCCGGTCTCCTCAAACTCACCATAGGGAGTGAGGAAGAATTGTAATTACAAATATTTCCTTCTATATATTCTTTATCATCGTTATCAATATTATCGTATTATATTTTTTTTTCTCAAATCGATATTTTGGCCTATAAAAATCACTAAAACGAATCAGCTGTTTTATAAACTTAATCTTTACCTCTTCGCTATTTCGAAATCCTATATTTTTATTCCATTTTTTTCGTCTTTTATACTTTTTTTCTTTTTTTCGTCTTTTATACTTTCGTCTCATTTCCTTATCTTTATTCATCATTACCGTGACAAACAGACTAGCAGATATATAGATAAACTGAAAGACATAGATAGTGGTTTTCCCGTGGACAAATGAAATAAATAAAGATTAAAGGAGAAGAGGAAAAGAAGAAGAAGAAGAAGAGAGAACAAAAAAATAAGGAAGGAGGAGAATAAGAATAAGAAGAGAAGGAAAGAGAAGAAGAATAAGAACAAGAACAATAAGAACCAAGAAAATATAAACACAAAAAAATAGAACGAAAGAACTAGAAACAAGAACAACAACAACAACAACAAAAAACAATAACAAAAAGCGATAAATCTAGAAGGCTACAATATAACAAAATTCTCGAACCCAAGACCAACGAATTCCAAGCGAAAATTTTTGCCCTCTGCGCCAACTTTGAAATGAAGAGAGAAAAAACAAGACAGCTTTTGTCAAGGATCTCTGGTTGGAGACAGCGGCAGAGGCAGCGGTATCAGCGGGAGGGAGGGAAGGGAGGGAGAGGAGGAAGAGGAGGTGGGAGGAGGAGGGAAGGATAAAGGGAAAGAGGGAGGGAGGGAGAGGAAGGATAAGAGGAGGGGAGTTAGGGAGGGAAAAGGATAAAGGGGGAGGAGGGACGAGAGGAGGGAAGGGGAGAGGAGGGGGGAGAGGAGGAAGGTTGGGGAGAGGAAGGGGGAGAGGAGGGAATGAGGGATAGGAAGGAAGAGGAGGGGGAAGGAAGAGAGAGAGGGAAGTGAAAGAGAGAAGGGGAAGGAAAGGAGGGGGAGGAGAGGGGGGAGGGAAGTGAGGAGAGGAAGGGGGGAAGAGAAATAAAGGGAGAGGGCAGAAAGGGGAAGGAGGAGAGATGAGGGGAGAGAATGAAAGGGACAGGGAGAGGAGAGAAAAGGAAAAAGAAAGGAAGGAGGGGATTGGAGGGGCAGGAGATGAAAGAGACATGACAGGAGAGGAAGAAAAGGAGAGCTAGAGGAAGAAGAAGAAAAGGAGGAAGATGAGAGGAGAGAGAAAAGTAAACGGAAGAAAGGGAATGGAAAAGGGAAAAGTAGCTAGAAAAGGATGATGATGAGAAAAAGAGAAGAGGGGGGAAAACGAACGAAAGGAAGAAAAAGGAGAGGGTAGGAGGTAGGAAGAGGAAGATAAGGGGGAAGAGCGCAGGAGAAAGGGAGAAAGGAGAATTAAGAGAAGATGTAACAGAAGAAAGTAGAGATGGAGGAGGTGGAAGAGGAGACGGAGAACGATGAGGAGAAGGAAGAACAGAAGGAAGAGGAAGAAGAGGAGAAGGAAAAGGAAAAGGAGGACGAAGAAAAGGAAGAGGAGGATGAGGATGAGAGGGAGGTGAAGGAGGTTGAGGAGGAAGAACAGGAGGAAGAGGAAGACGACGAAAAGGAAAAGAAAGAGGAAGAGGAAGAAGAGGAGGAGGAAAAGAAAGATGATGATGTGGAGGAAAAGGAAGAGGAGAAAAGGAAAAGGAGGTGACGGGGGAAAAGGAGAAGGAGGATGGAAAACGTTTAAGGCGAAAGCGCAGGAGAATCAATATAAATAGAAGAAAGAGAAGTAAAATACGAAAAAGAGGAGATAAAAAACTACGAAGAACAGAAGAGAAGGAGGGATATAAACAAACAAAAGAAAGAAACAGGAGGAGATGTAAATAAACCCCAGACTCTGTTGCCAGTACAATCAGAAATCAATCTCTCATATTGGAAACGTATTTACCATCGATATTGTTTTAGTAGCAGCGTATTGCAATCAAAATACGCTGATAAACAACCAAGGGAATGTAAACAGAGATACTTCTCCCAACCTGCAGTCCTCAGTCAAGATCTATATATATCGTGAGGCCATTTTTCGAAAGCACAGTCGGTCCAGAAATTCGAGCGAGCCTTTCCACCAATCAGAGGGCAGCGAGAGGGTCTTCGGTCACGTGATTCTTATACTCGTTTGACATTGGCTCCCGTGATGGACCGTTATTTTTTTTGTCTGTTTTTTCTTCTCTCTTTTTTTGTTTTCTTTTGTTTGTTTGTTTTTTTGTGTTTTTTTTTATGTTTTTTTACATCCCGCATCTTATCGAACGCGGCGCTCTCTGCACTCTCGCCAAGTAACCTAAGGAAGATATCGTGATTTCAGTCCCCGAGCCTCGCGGGCTCCAGCATTTGGAAAAATAATGAGAAAAAATAAAAAGTTGTATAAATTATTGCTGAAAATCCGACAACAGAATGATGACCCCATATCACCGGCGGCCCCAGGGCGAGGCCGCCGAAGCTTAACCCTACGGGAGAGAGGAATTACGGGCGACTACGGCTACCGCGCACGGGGGAGGGGGGGGGGACATCTACGGGGCGTTGGAATGACTGGCACCACACCGCTACGTGACACTCGCTCCGCGCGGCGCATGGCTCCCTTGGCACTGATTCGGTCACCAAGCGGCTGCAGGATACAGTGTGGCACTCACACAAGACACGTGACACACACGAGTGCCATGCACTGGAACACATTCTGGGGTCAGTGATATTCGTACATCAACAAGGGACATAATGGTGCCATGCACAAAAGGACACGATTGTGGCACTTCCGGCCAAGTGGTGCCCTGCCACAGGCGGCACCCATCCGTGCGGCGCAGTCCGGGTGACACTAAGTGCCACTTGACACGAGGGTGTTATTCGTACCCTACACAATTCACACACTACTACAACACTCATCACCGTTAACACGAGCAGGACCAGTTCCCGGCGCGGCGCCCTGCCGGCCCCGCCGGCGCCTCGGCGCGGGGGGGGGGGGCCCTGGGCGGCTCGGCGCGGCCAGGCCCTCGGCGGGCTCGCTCGCGCCCTGGACGCCCGTCGCTCGCTCACACGTACATCTTTTTTGCTAACTGTCAATGTAGAAGAATCAAAACAAAATAATAATGGTCTATAAAAATCATCTATTTCTTATCCTGTTTAGTCTCTTTCGCGCATCACATGAGGTCCTTCGCATCGCACACGCCGCTGCCAGACGCCGCGCGAGCTCAGCTCAGCTGGTAGTACTCGGGCGCGAAGTCGTTGGCCAGGTTGGAGAGGAAGTTGAAGTCGGGAGGAGTTGCTGTTCTCGCTCGTGCTGCCGTGCTGCCGCCGGTGCGCCCCCGCGCCGCGCCGGCACCGTTGCCGCCGCCGCCGCCGCCGCCCTGCTCGAAGAAGTTGAAGGTGAAGTTGAGGTCGTGGTCGTGGGTCTGCTGGTGGTTGGCGTACTGCTGCTCCTGGTAGGCCACGCCGTCCGCGCTCGCGCCGTTGGCCCCGCCGCCGCCGTAGTAGCCGCCGCCGCCGCCCTGAGACATGTTGTTCATGCTGGCCATGTTGGCCATGTTGGCAGGATTGTTGGCCGTCATCGAGGCCATGCCGGAGCCCTTGTCTGCGTGCTCGTAGCCGGTGGCGCCCGCCATGCTGTACGAGTCGTAGTACTGGTGGCCGGAGGCGTCGCCCTGGCACGCGTACATGCCGCCGCCGCCGCCGCCGTACATGTAGTTGTAGCTGGAGTAGCCGTCGCCGCACATCATGTTGTTGTTGTAGTAGTGGCGGTTGTAGGAGTAGCCGTCCATCCCGTAGCCGCCGTTGTACATGTGCTGGCCGCGCTGCTGCTGCTGCTGTTGCTGCTGGTGCTGCTGCGCGCACGTGTAGTCGTAGGCGTGGGTGCCGGAGGCGCGGCTGTTGGCGTTGGCCATGAACTGGGGCGGCGTGGCGCGCCCCATGCCCCGGTACTGGTCCACCCACGCCCCTCGGTACGCGCCCGGGTAGCTGCCGCCCATGCCGCGCCCCTTGCCCTCCGCGCCGCAGTACGAGAAGGAGGCGCTGCGGGCGCCGCCGCGGCCGCCGGAGTTCACGGCGAACCCGTGCGACGGCAAGGCGTTCGTGGTGGAGGCTGCGGCTGCGGCGGCGGAAGCGGACACTGCGGTGGTGGTGGGCGCGGGCGGCGGGCCTCCCCTGCTGGATGTGATGGGCGGGGTGGTGAGGGCGGGAGATCCGGGCACGCCCCGGCGCCTCCCGCCAGGTGGGCTGGCGAGGGCGTGGGCGTCGCGGGCGTGAGGGGCGGCGTGGCGCGCGGGATGGGCGGGGTGTTGAGCGGGGCCGCGTCCTGCGCCCCCCCCCGGCCCGTCCTTGAGGCCCTCGCCCCCGAAGGCCGCCGGGCCCGGGAAGCGCACGCCTTCGGGGTCCTCGCACTTGACCTTGGTCGTGTCGAGCGCCGCGAGGGGCGCGAGGGCCGAGCCGGGGGGGCCGCCTCCCCCGGGTGCCCCGGCCCCACGGAGGGGAGGGGCCCGCCCGCGCCGCTGCCGCCCGCGCCGCCGCCCAGAGGCAGGCTGTCGTTGCTCTCCTCCTTCTTGACGTCGGACGAGCACATGCTGTCGGGCGACGACGGCGCCGACTTGGTGTTGTTGTTGGTGGCGTCGTCGGCGCGGTGGCGGCCGCCGCCCGCCTTCTTGTCGGGGTCGTCGCTCTTGGTCATGGCCTGCCGCTTGTGCTTCATGCGGCGGTTCTGGAACCACACCTTCACCTGCGGGAGGGAGGGGGTTAGGGCGGCGGCAAGGGGGGGGGGATGGGAATGTATACACACAAACACACACGTGTGCGTGAGTGTGTGTGTGTGCACGTGGGTAAGCCATATGCTTAGTATATTATCATTATTATTATCATCATTATCATTACTATCATTATTATCAATATTATCACTACTACTATCATTACATTGTTATTATTACTAATTTTATTTTTTTTCTTTTGTCCATCATTACTATTATTAGTATTAGTATCATAATCGTCATTATCATCATTATTTACATTATTACAACATTATTATTGTTACTATTATACTATCATTAGTATCTTTATTATTATTAACATTACTATTATGATCGTTATTGATATCATTATCATATTAATTACTATTACTACTGTCATTATATTGATCACTTTTAGCAACATCAGTATTATTGCTTTATATTATAATAATAATGATTATTATTATTGTTATCACTATTATGCTATCATCATTATTATCACTATCATCATTTTCATTATTATTATCATTGCTCTCATCATTATCATTATCAACATTATCATTATTATTGTTAAGTAATTATTACTATCAATATCATTATATAATTATAATTACATTCATCATTATTTTCTTTATGCAAATTGCAACAGGGGATTCACCTCGTCTTCTGGTGCGTGTTAAATGTCTATAAGTGGACAATGATGGTAATAGTTGTAATAATGATAATAATAATGATAAAAATGATAATGATAATGATAAATTTGATAATAGCAAAAATAGTAATGCGAATGATACTAGTGATAATTATAATAATGATAATGATAATGATAATAATAGTAATAATAATAATAATAATAATAATAATAATAATAATAATAATAATAATAATAATAATGATAATGATAATAATAATAATAATAATAATATAATGATAATGATAATGATAATGATAATGATAATGATAATAATGATAATGATAATGATAATGAATAAGATATGATAATGATAATAATAATAATAATAATAATAATAATAATATAATAAAATAATAATAATGATATGAATGATAATAATGATAATAATAATAATAATAACAATAATGATA
>NW_020870118.1:195171-197671 GCF_003789085.1 Penaeus vannamei | reverse complement strand
GTCCATTCCGCCCCTCCTCCTCCCCAATTCCAACCCCAATCCTCCCTTCCCACCCCGTACTGATCTTCCTCCTTTCCCACCCCTCTTCTCCCCCTTCCAAACCCCAATCTCCTCCCCTCTCCCTTCCCACCCCCACCGTCCCTCCCCTCCCTTTCTCCCCTTTCCCCCTTCCAACCCCTCCCTCCTTCTCCCTTCCAAACCCCAACCTCCCTCCCCCCTCCTTCCCAACCCCCTACCTACCCCTCCCCCTCCATTCCCAACCCTCAACCGTCCCTCCCCCTCCCTTCCCAAACCCTTACCAACCCCCCTCCCTTTCCCAACCCCTCCCACCCCCCACCTCCTCCACTACGTCCGTCCCCACGCCCTACTCCGCGACAGGTGTTCTCACACCGTTCGCTTGTCGAGGCTACCTGTACAGAACACCTGCGAATCTCCATCAACTGCTGACACTCCGCACACATCTGACCCACCCTTTCGCGACGGGGTTTTCACCCTCGTGCATGGCGGTGAAGGCTGCCCGTTGTCGGCGTTTTGTCAGCTTGTAGTTAGCATTTTGTCAGCTTTTAGTTTGTATTTTGTCAGCTTTTAGTTTGTATTTTGTCAGCTTTTAGTTTGTATTTTGTCAGCTTTTAGTTAGCCTTTAGTTAGCATTTTGTCAGCATTTAGTCTGGATTTAGTTAGTGTTTTGTCAGGTTTTGGTTGACATTTTGTCAGCATTTTAGCCTGTAGTTAACATTTGTCAGTCTAGTTAGTCAGTATTTAGCAGCATTTTATCTGCATTTAGTTAGCATTTAGTCAGCATCCTTTCGTTAGCATTTTGTCAGTGTCAGCATTTTATCAGCATTTTGTCAGCCTTTAGTCAATCAGCGTGCATCAGATTCTTAGTCGCATTGGTTAGCTGCTGATTGAGCGTGCATCAGTCGCTCGCTCTGATTGAAGCTTAAGTATCTATGATTATTGGTTATGCTTATTGTTGTTTATTGTCGTAGAAGTGAGATGTTATCATGCTCACCGATTTAAGATCTTTTAACATCTATTTCTTCTTTTATCTTTCTATTGTGTCTGCTCTTAACACTGTATCGTTATCATATCTTTAACATACTGAAGCGATACAATTTTAAAAAAGAGAAAAGAAAAAGAATTAGGTGTAAAAATTATATTATAAGAAATCTCTAAAGAATTATATATTTGCGTGTATTATTATATATTATTATATATTTAAGTGTATTATTACACGCTATTAAGAGTTCTCGTGTGTTTGGTATCAGTGAATGCTTGAATGTGTGACTAAAATGTTTGTTTATAAGTCAAATGAGTATATATCTAGGTATTTGTCTTTCTGTCTGTCTGTCAATATGTTTCCTGTTTGTCTGTCTTTCATTTCCTGTATTTATTTGTTTCTCTTTTGCCTCTGTCTTTGTCTGTCTGTCTGTTTGTTTGTTTGTCTGTCTGTCTATCTGCCTCTCTGGCCTCATCTCTCTCTCTCTCTCTTCTCTCTCTCTCTCTCTTCTCTCTCTCTCTCTCTCTCTCTCTTCTCTCTCTCTCTCTCTCTCTCTCTCTCTCTCTCTCTCTCTCTCTCTCTCTCTCTCTCTCTCTCTCCTTTCTCTCGTCTTTCACCTCTCTAATTCTCTCTCGGTCACTGTTTCTCTCTAATTCTATAACTGTTTCTGTCTTTCTATCTCCTTTTGTATGTCTCCCGGTCCATCCATCCGTCAGTCAGTCAGTCAGCCACACAATATATCTGTCTATCTTTCTGTCTGTTTGTCTGTTTGATTCTCCTCCCATGTTAGTGTATATCAAGTCATTTGTTTGTCTTGGTTAC
Source organism: Penaeus vannamei (assembly GCF_003789085.1). NCBI lineage: Eukaryota > Metazoa > Arthropoda > Malacostraca > Decapoda > Penaeidae > Penaeus > Penaeus vannamei. The sequence continues at coordinate 195,849 of NW_020870118.1, read as the reverse complement.
ATGTCTGTTAACATTGTGTATGTCTATCTGTCTCAATTTCTGTTCTTATTTTCATCTTTTCTGCTCCCGCCCTCTCTCTCCTATTTGCCTGTATGTAAATGTGCGTGTGTGAGGGGATTTGTGTGTGTATGTGCATCTGTGTATGCGTATATGGGTGTTTGTATATGCACGGTAGTGTATGTATACGCTCACACGCAGACACGCACGCAGACGCACACATGCATATATATATAACGTACACATACATACACATCCATACACAACCATGCATACCCACGCAAACATATACTCAAATACATGCAGTCACAATTACACACACACACACATATGTATATACACAGACACACACACACACACACACACGCTATCTAATCTATATAGTATCATATATATATATATATATATATATATACACACACACACACACACACACCACACACACACACACACACACACACACACACACACACACAGCATATATATATATATATATATATATATATATATATATATATATATAATATATATATATATATATATATATATATATATATATATAACGCACACAAACACACACAGAGATACCTACATTAAAAAAAATACATACATATACGCATCTATACATACACACACATATCTGCACATGACCCCCCCCAAAAAAAAAAAAAGACGAATCGA
>NW_020870118.1:175745-184075 GCF_003789085.1 Penaeus vannamei | reverse complement strand
CTCTCGATCCTCTCTCTTCTCTCTCTCTCTCTCTCTCTTAATCTCTCATCTCTATCCCCCTCTCCTCCCTTTTCATATATCTTCATCTCGACTCATCCTCTCAACCTTCAATGACTCACCTGTGGCAGACTGTGGCAGTTAAAGGTTTTTTTAAGATCTAACCTGCAAAGAATTTAATGGAAGAAAAAAATATTGCTTTAGATTACCCCTCATCACTTATATCCTTACATATTATGCTCTAATCTTCTCTCTGTTTCTCTGTCTGTTTGTTCTCGTTGTTTCTTCGCTACTCTCTCCCTCGGTTTCTCTCTCTGTTTCTGCACTCTCCTCTCTCTCCATCCTTATCTCTCTCTCTCTATCTATCTATCTATCTCTCCTCTCTCTCTCTCTCTCTCTCCTCATACTCTAAACCCTTCTCTCCTCCTTTTCATATCTCATCTCGAACTCATCTCTCAACCTTCATATTCGACTCACCTTTAGAGATTTCGCGCAGGACAAGACGATTCACACGTCAGAGAAGGTGAAAATATCTCTATTTCATTGGATGAGACTGTGGCAAGTTAAAGTTTTTTTTAAAGAATCTACTCAAAGAATTTAGGAAGAAAAAAAAATGTGATTTAGTTACCATTCTTTCCTTCAACTCTAATTTTTCTCTTTCTCCCTAGCTTTGTTTGGGCCTGTATGTTTTCTCACTCTACCTCTCTCTCTCTGTCCTCGCTCTCTGTCTACTGTCCTGTCTCGTCGTCCTTCTGTCTCTGTCTCTGTCTCTCTCATCTTTCTCTGTCTCTGTCTGTTGTATCTTCTTCTCTTCTGTCTCTAATCGCTCTCCTCACTCTCTCTCACGTCCCCTCACTTCCCTTCCCTCCTCTCCCTCCTCTTTCTCTCTTTTTCTCTTTCTCTTTCCTCTCTCTCTTCTCTCTCTCCCTTCCTCTCTCTCTCTCTCTGTCCTGTCTTGTCTCTCTCTCTCGTCGTCTCTCTCTCTCATCTCTTCTCTCTCTCTCTCTCTTCTCTCCGTCTCTCTGTCTCTCTTTTTTTATGGGAAGATTTTTTCTTGCGTGCGTAATTTTCACTCCAGACACATCTTTCTCGTAAAACTTAGAACAGGCTTGTTACGGTCATTTTCACATATATGATTTATCTTTATTCTTGATACTTAGGAAAGGAAAAATGCGTGGAAGTGTGAGAGAATGAGAGAGATAGCGTGAGAGAGAAAGGGGGAGAGCAACCTAGACAATTTAGGATGATATGTCGTTTATTACATCTCTCTTTCCTCTCTCCTCTCTCATTCCGCTTTCTCCTGCTCTCTCTCTCTCTCTCTCCTCTCTCTCTCTCTCTCGTCTCTCGCTCTCTACTCTCTCTTCCCATCTCTCTCCTTTTCTAACCTCGTCGCATGAATCGAAGGTCACGTGACGAGGAGATACGCTCTCTCCTCTCTCTCCGTCCTCTCCGTGCGTCTCGTCGTCCTTTTATTCTGATTTTTCAATCTTTGCAAAATGTTTATCATCTTTTTCAGTCTACTGTTTCTCCACCTCTCTGCGTTTCTTCTCTCCATTCTTTCTTCCCCTCTTCTTCGTTCCTCTTCTCTTATCTTCTCTCTCCAATAGTAACTTCATCATCAAATCTACGCTCTCTCTCGGGCTCTCACGGTTCAGAGGAGAGAATGAACGGAGATACGTTGGTCTCTTTTCTCTTTATTCTTCTACGTCTGAGAAATGTTTTAATCTTTCATAATCTTTTTCTTCCTCAACCTCCCCCTCTCCTCTTCCCCTCTCTTGCTTTCTTCTATCTTTTTCCCCCTTCTTCCTTTCCATGTAATATCCTTCCCCACGCCTGGCGCTGCTCTCTCTCCCGTTGCTCCTCCTCTCTATCACCACCGAACCTTCCTCACCCTTCCTCTCACTAATCCTCCCTACTCTCCTCACCCTCTTCTCCAAAACGGTGCTCGACCTTGAGTCAGAGAGTAGCTAAAGGCTTGAAAGAAAGAGCAGAGAGAGTGTGTTCTCTGTCGCTTCTTATATATTATTTTACGACGTCTATTCATCCAATGTTTCTTAACTACTATCGATCCCCCTCCTCTCCTTTCAGTTAACTACTCGTCCTCTCTGCCTTTTTTCTCTTCTTCTCCCTCCGTCTCTCTCGCATCTCACCTCTCTCGTCTGCTCTCGTTCAGTTCTTTTTCTCTCTCCTCGTCCCTCTTTTCCTCTCTTTCTCTCTGTCCTCTAAATATCTAAATTTATCTCCTCTTGTGGTGTGTGTGTTATGTTTATGTGCGTGCGTGTATACGTGTATGTATGCATATTTACATACCTGTATTTTGCGAATCCCTAAAAATGCAAATGATAAAACAGATACATTCGAAGAACGCGCTAGATTAATGTAATAAAAAAGAAGAAGGAAGAAGAAGAAGAAGAAGAAGAAAGAAGAAGAAGAAGAAAACAGAATACAAAAACTTCGAAGAACGCGCTAGATTAATGTAATAAAAAAAGGAAGAAGAGAAGAAATGAGAAGAAAAGGAGAAGAACGCGCTAGATTAATGTAATAAAAAAGGAAGAAGAAGAAGAAGAAGACGGAGAAGACAGAAGAAGAAGAGAAGATATCGAAGAACGCGTAGATTAATGTAATAAAAAGGAAAGAAGAAGAAGAAGAAGAAGAAGAAGAAGAAACAGATACATCGAAGAACGCGCTAGATTAATGTAATAAAAAGGGAAGAAAGAAGAAGAAGAAGAAGAAGAAGAAGAAAACAGATACATCGAAGAACGCGGATAGATTAATGTAATAAAAAAAAGGAAGAAGAAGAAGAAGAAGAAGAAGAAGAAACAGATACATCGAAGAACGCGCTTAGAATTAATGTAATAAAAAAGGAAGAAGAAGAAGAAGAAGAAGAAGAAACAGATACATCGAAGAACGCGCTAGATTAATGTAATAAAAGGGAAGAAGGAAGAAGAAGAAGAAAAGAAGAAAAGAAGAAACAGATTACATCGAAGAAACGCGATAGATTAATGATAATAAAAAAGGAAGAAGAAGAAGAAAGAAGAAGAAGAAGAAGAAACAGATACATCGAAGAACGCGATAGATTATGTAATAAAAAAGAAGAAGAAGAAGAAAGAAGGAAAAAGAAAACAGATACATCGAAGAAGCGCGTAGATTTAATGTAATAAAAAAAAAGGAAGAAGAAGAAGAAGAAGAAGAAGAAGAGAAGAAGAGAAACAACAGATACATCGAAGAACCGATAGATTAAATGTAATAAAAATGGAAAAGAAGAAGAAGAAGAAGAAGAAGAAGAAGAAACAGATACATCGAAGAACGCGCTAGATTAATGTAATAAAAAGGAAGAAGAAGGAAGAAGAAAAGAAGGACAGATACATCGAAGAACGCGCTAGATTAATAGTAATAAAAAAGGAAGAAGAAGAAGAAGAAGAAGAAGAAGAAGAAGAACAGATTACGAAGAACGCGCTAGATTAATGTAATTAAAGGAATAAGAATAAGAAGAAAAGAAGAGAAGAAGAAGAAGAAGAAAACAGATACATCGAAGAAACGCGCTAGATTAATGTAATAAAAAAGGAAGAAAGAAAGAAGAAGAAGAAGAAGAAAGAAGAACAGATACATCGAAGAAACGCGCTAGATTAATGTAATAAAAAAAGGAAAAAGAAGAAGAAGAAGAAGAAGAAGAAGAAGAGAAGAAGAGAAGAAGAAGAAGAAACAGATACATACATCGAAGAACGCGCTAGATTAATGTAATAAAACGGGAAAAAGAAGAAAAGGAAGAAGAAGAAGAAGAAGAAGAAGAAACAGATACATCGAAGAACGCGCTAGATTAATGTAACAAAAAAAAAAAGGGAAGAAAAAGAATAAGAAGAAGAAAGAAAGAAAGAAAAAAAAAAGACATATACGAATACGTACTCTTCTCTTGATGTACTTTAATGCATGTACATAAAATGATCATAAGACATCGCATTATCCTCTCCCCTTGCACATGGTTGCTCCGGTGTTTTGTAAGTTAATCTACGTCGGCGTCGGCCATTGTGGCTCTTCCGGCGGGGTCCCTTAAGGTCGATTCTCCCTAGACTCCAACAGGGGCTAATGATCCGTACCGGCCAGCCTCCCAGAGAACCAAAAAGCTTTCATCTCTCGTACGTCATGATCTGCGCGGGTTTCGAGGTTGCCAACGCTGGATTTTTTTCCGATGTCGAGTCTCTCCACAGACTGGTTCGACGCCCCCCCCCCTGGGTTCTCTCGGGGGGTTCTCTTCGTTCTACGGGGGGTTTTCGGATGGGGTGTTCGTATGGGGGTTGTATTGGTTCTATGGGGATTCTATTGGTTCTATGGGGGTTCTATAAGGTTCTACAGGGGTTCTATTGGTTCTATGGGGTTCTATAAGGTTTCTATGGGGGGTTCTAATTGGTTCTCTATGGGGTTCTATTGGTTCTATGGGGCGTTCTGGTTCTATGGGGATTCTATGGTTCTATGGGGGTTCTAATATAAGGTTCTAAGGGGTTCTATTGGTTCTATGCGGTTCTTATGGGGTTCTTATTTGGTTCTAAGGTTCTATGGGGGGTTCTATTGGTTCTAAGGGGGTTCTATTGGTTCTATTGGGGGTTTTATGGTTTTCTATGAGGTTTTATTGGTTCTATGGGGTTCTATTGGTCTCTCGGGGGTTTCTGTAAGGTTCTCTCGGTGGTTTCTCTTTCGTTCTATGGGGGTTTCTATAGGGGTTCTATTTGGTTCTATGGGGGTTTTAAATTGGTTTCTATGGAGGGTTCTTATTTGGGTTCTATGGGGTTTCTATAAGGTTTTTCTTATAGGGGTTAATTTTGATTTTCTATTGGGGATTCTTTTGGTTTACGGATGTTCTGTAATGTTTTACTTGGGTGGTTCTCTTTCGTCTCGGGTGTGTTCTATATGAGGTTCTATTGGGGGTTCTATTGGTTTCTCTGGGGGTTTCTGTTGGTTCTATCTAGGATGTTTACCAAGGATTTATGGGTTTATTGTATTCTTGTAACCGTTGGTTCTATTTAGTTTCTGGTAAGGTTCTGTCGGTGCATTCTTCTTCTTCTACGTAGGTTCTAATTATTCTACAAAAAAGTTCTTATGGGGGTTCTAATTGGTCTCCGTCCGTAAGTGTTCAAGGGGGTTCTTGTTGGTTCTATGGGGTTCTATGCTCTAAACCAGGTTCCTATTGGTTCTACGGGGTTTTTATTACTTCTCTAACGGGGGTTCTATAAGGTTCTATAGGGGTTCTACTACTTGGTTTTAAAATACGAAGGTTCTCCTGGTACCCTCGGGTTCCTGCTAGTTTACTAGGTTCTAATTGTTTTTTTACGCTCCGTGGTTCTAACAACTTCTTCTCTTGTTGCGGGATCTCTGGTTGATTCTATTCGGGTTCTGCTTTCCATGGTGGGTACTAAACGTAGGTTCTATTAGTTCAATACGATCACGCGTGGGATCTGTACAAGTTCTGTGAAGGGAAGGAAAGGGAGAAGACGGGAAGAGGGAGTGGGTCGGTCACCGCAGAGGAGAGAGAGACGATGATGGAGAGTGAATACGGAAGAAGAGAGGAGAGACGAAGAGAGGGTAATAGATGAGCTGTAAAAGGGGTGTGGTCCAGTTAGGAGGGTACTGGAGAGCGTATGAAAGAGCACGAGGAGATAATTTTTAAGAGGTTAGTTTATCCTGTTATATAAGGGTTTCTACGAGGTCCATATTTTCACTAGAATGTATCTTCTATATCTTAATTGTTCGTGGCTCAGTGGTTATTACAGGTTACTTCCACAAGCTTGGGGTGTTCATCCCATGAGTTACAATGGTCTTCTTCTTCGGTGGTTCTCTTCCTTCTACGGGGCTGTTCCTATGAAGGTTTCTATTGGGGGTTCTATTAGTTTCTCTTTACATGGGTGTTCTTTATTCTTGTTTGCTCTCATATTTTTACGGTGGTCTCTTGGTTCGAGGTAAATATTCACAAGCTGGGATTCCCTGGTTAATGTTCCTTCAGACAATCCGGGCGAGCATCTTCTAAAATTGGTATCTAGGTGCTAGATGTAGGAAGAAGACGGAAAGGGAGGATGATTGATATATATTGAGGTTATATCGTAAAGCATTGTGGGTTTATATAATCTATTAAGTTCTTTACTAATTAAATGAAAGGGTTCTATTGGTTTTTTATTTGATGGATTGTAAGATTCCGAAGTCATTCTACTTAGGAATGGGTTCGCTAACCAAAAGGTACTTTTTCCTAGGGTTTAACTGGTTCTAACGGTGTTCTTCCTTGGTGTTCTACTTTCCCACAACTCGCTTGGGGTCTCTCTGTGGAAGATTTGCTTTTAACCTTTTACGCATTGGTGTCTTAAAATTTCTGAGTTATCATTACACGATCCGGGTCTATTTCTGTTCTAACGTTGGTGTAGAAGGGAAGGAGAGGGAGAGAGAGAGGAGGACGAGAGAAGTTTTATCTGGTACGGCGTTCTATGTTGTTCTAAGAAGCGGGTTTTAATATTGGTTCTACGGGTTTCTCGTTAGGGTTTCTAGCGAGCATTCTTAAATGTTTTTTTTAGTTCTAACGAAGGATCTTTTTCAATAACTTCACTCTTGGTTCTATGGGGTTTTTCGTTGGGTTCCTACTACTTTTCTTTGTTTCTACCCACTTTCTTCATCTAACGGGTAGATTGATAATGCGAGGTTTAATTTGTTCTACGGGCGTTCTTATTCGCCACGGGTTCTATCGGAGTTCTTATTGGTTTTCTACTACGGAGTTTCTATGGTTCTAAAATGGCGGTTCCTCTGGTTCATGTTGGGAGATTTCTGTAAGGTTGGTTTCTGGTAGTGGGTGAAAGGAGGAGGAACATAGGAGAAATAGGCATTAAATAAGATAGATTAGACGTAGAAAGGGAGGAGAGAGAGCGGAGTAGTACTAGAGGGAGAGAGTGAAGAATTTTTAGTTATACTTTTAACAGAGTTCTGTAAGTGTTTTAATGGCATTTTCTTGGTTCTAAACGGGATTATTTCTTATTTCATGAGTCTCTATAACACCCCAGGGTTCTGCTGATTCTATCACGTTTGGGGTTCTGTAATGCGTCTCTAACTTCTTCACCGAGGATTCTCTCTTCGGTCTTCACTTCCATTGGAATGAGTTCTGTAAGGTTCTACGGGGTTCCGTAAGGTCTATTACACCGCCGCGACGTTGGCGGAGTAGATATAAGGAGTAGGTTCTCAAAGAGGCACGGAGGGATACGGGTAATTGGGTTCTTAAGGGAGGGGAAGTAGTGTTTTTCATTATTTATATGTATGTTAGTTCTAATACAGGGGGTTATGTAAGGTTCTACGAGGATCTCTTGCGATTCTACATCGCGGGTAGTTTCATGAAGTAATGACTTGCGACGTATTCATAATATAACGTACTGGGTTCTACTTGGTTCCTACCGAGAGCATTTATTGGTTTTTCTTCTACTCAATTCCCTGAAGGTTTCTCCACTCTTTCGTTTTTCTTAACATTTACATTCGTTAATGGAGTTATATACACTCCATTATTTCTCCGCTCTTCTTACCGGAGGTAAGAGAGGCGAGGGAAGAGGGAGTCTCGGGTGTTCTAAAGGATACATGGTTCAGTAGGCAGAGAGGGAAGATGGGTAAGAAGAGAGTATTGAGCGAGTGAGTATATTCTATGGGAGTTGGGAGAGAGAGAGAGTTACGTAAGGAGAGAAGGAGAGAGAGAGAGAAGAGAGAGAAGAGAGAGAGTGAAGTAGCTTAGACTTTTGGGTTCGCGTGAACGGTGGTTCTCTTGGTTTTCTAATTAAGACGGGGTTATTTGGGTTTCTATGGGTTCTTACTAGGTTCTACGGTGTTCTCTTGGTTCTACGGGGGTTCTTATTGGTTTATATGGGTTCTACTAGGTTCTTTTGGTTCTACGGGGTTAGACTGGTTCCACGGGGTTCTGTAAGGTTATTTGAGGTTCTTGTTTTCGCTACCCTTGGTACTATTGGGTCTACGGGTTCAATGATGTAATTCGTTGTTTTCGATTTTCTCCTTTTTTCTTCCTTCTCCTTTGTTCAGTTTTTATCTGGATTCTCTCTTCCTCTCCTCTCTCCCTCCAGCTCTCTCTCTGTCTTTCCTCTCCCTATCCTTCTACCCCTCCACCATTCCCTCTCTCACTAATCCCCTCTCTCTTCTTCTTATTCGGCTTTATATCTGCATTCTCTCTCTTTCCTCTCCTTCCCCCCCTCTCTCTGTATAATACATACATATATATAATATATATATATAATATATATATATATATATATATATATATATATTATTATATATAATATATATTAATATATATATATATATATATATAT
>NW_020870118.1:165745-173245 GCF_003789085.1 Penaeus vannamei | reverse complement strand
AAGAAAAAAAAGACCGAGCGAAGGAGAGAGAGAAAGAGAGAGAGAAGAGAGAGAGAGAGAGAGAGAGAGAGAGGAGAGAGAGAGAGAGAGAGAGAGAGAGAGAGAGAGAGAGAGAGATGAAGAGAGAGAGAGAGAGAGAGAGAGAAGAGAGAGAAAGAAAGAGAGCGAGGAGAGAAGCGAGAGAAAGAAAGAAGAGAGCGAGAGAGACAGCGACAGAGAGAAAGAAAGAACGAGAAAGAGAGAAAAAGAGAAAGAAAAAGAGCAGAGAAATGTAAAAAAGGAAAGTGAGACGAATAGCAATTTTGATCTAATCGTCGGCAAATCTTGGCAGAATTTTCCCAGCCAAAGGGACCTGTTGCTTTAGGCGCCGAGGAAAAAGATTGCATGCTGAGGAGACGAGAGGCAGGAGACGAGTGGACAGAAATGGGTNGAACATTATAGCACCATACTGATTGGAGTATTATGGGTTGCATTAGTTGATGATTCGAGACGGGTTTCATATCGTGTTGACAACAGTCCGGACCGTGAGTGTACAAGATTTTTTTTGTTTATATCTTATCTTTTGTAAATAAATTTGTCCTGATGTGTTGATTTTACGCAAATGTGTTAATACATCCCTTTTATCTTTCATGAAAAGTGCCAGGGAGAATCATAGAATGAAAAAGGATTTACATTACAAGGAGTGATTGTAACTACTGCTATTTCATGTAAAAACTTACAAGTGAATATAATCGTAAGCATGATAGTAATATTAATAGTTGATTATTTTTTATGATAGAAAAACATAAGTATTAATGGCAATGACATTATGATGATAATACAGAAATTAGAAATATTGTAAATTCATTCATGTAATATTGTTATAGTTACAATCATGGCTACTAATTATTTATTATGGCTATAACAATGATCATATAACCATTCATTGTTATAATAATCATATAAAGGATAACACACAGAAATAAATAAACTGATAATTAATTCATCAAAAACAATAATGGAAGTAACAAAGGTATATGTTAAAATAGACAATGAAAAGTAAAATGATAACGCTAAAGATGACAATGATAACTAATAGCCTTTAATTCAAAATATTAATAGTGGCGATGATACTGACCATAAATGTGATAATAATGGAAAAATATACTGCCACTACTAACTATAATCATATCATTAATCAGTGTCATTAGTTTCCATAATTGTTATCACTGTTATTATTTTTCACCACACCATTAATGGTAACACCATTTCTCTAACCTTATCATTAGCATTCTAAGCTTAAATGAACAAATACTGTTCTCATTTTTTTTTTTATCATTATCATAAGGGAATTATTATTCGGTCGATATCGAGCACCTCATACTAGTATTTTATTTTTTATTTATTCATTGTTATTGTTTTATTTATTTATTTATTTACTTTTATTTTCATTATCATTATATATTATTATTATTTGTAAAATGTGCTTTAAAATCGATCGTAAATGCAATCACTGGTCCTTTACAATCTTCCTTTTACGAGTCCAGACCTAAATGCACCCAGCACCTATCGCATTGACTCCCAAGGTGAAAGGTCACACTTCGAGTCGACCCGAGTTGGAAGGGCATCTAGACAGGAAAGAAAAGCAGGGAAAAAAATCTAGAATGTCTTACAAAGGCACCACTTTGACCCTGAATTTTGGACTCCCAGGCTTATGACAGGACCAGTCCATGTGCATGACATTCAAGGAGTCACCGTATTTTTCTCTAGTAGTATAAGGAAGAAAAGATCATTGTCAGGATGCTCTGTTTCGTTAGACAGAGTGTTCCATGTTTGATTTATTTTGATAGACAGATACTAAATTTGAGATATTAGAGGTAACAGTCGTGGACAAGTAAATATAAAGATACCTTAAATCATTTTTGTTATTTTCCCTCAAATCTCAGAACCAGATATGGGTCGAAAATCAGAAAGCTGTTCGGCCTTCGAACATTTTTACACTTACCGTACGACTTCATAGGCACAGGAAAAGAGGGACAGGACGAAACTTCTGTCCCCCACTCCTCAACGTTCGAGGACATTCTCTGTAAACAAACAAACACTGTATAGATGTGATCATTATATTACAGTGTATGTACCATCTATGCCTATGTTAATGTAACTTGTTTTACTTGTAAGCCCTGCATTCTACTGTCCAGTCTTAGAGTCATGGTCCCTCAGACATTCCATGCAGGCACCAACCCCCTCAGCCAATCAGAGAGAGAGACAGCTGAGCCCAAAGATATCGCAAGTTGCCTTTATGTTGTCCTGGCGCCTGCGTATTTTGTACTTTGACGTGTGTGGTGACTTCTTTCAATAAAGCTCACTTGTTATATGAGTTTCAAGGACCTACGTATAAAATAACCCCGAAGACAGTGCAGTTCTTTAGTTTCTTAATTGCTGAGAACACTGATCCCTGCCACTGAGAGAGCAGCTACAGCTGAGTCTGGAGCTCAAAATTAAATTAGCATTATGTCAAATATTAACTGAATAAAATGTGCAAAATTAATGTTATATTAACTAAAAGACACATGAAGCATATGATATTGGACTAAACTACTGCATTTTCGGCATGTAGGAATATTAAAGTTGCCTTGCATCTTACACCTGTCACTATAGGGACTACTTTAATAATCAAACCAATTTAATATGGATATATGTGGTATGTTAGATTTTTAAAAATCCATCTAATAGAATCGAATGAAAGTAAACAAACAAGATATTTCTTTTTTCAAATTATATAGGCCTATAACTAAAGCTATACAGTATATGTATCGAACATTGTATTTATGTGTTTATTCGTATATGCATACATATATGTGTTATCCAAATATTTCCTAAAATTCTAGTTATAATCCTATATAAGCATGTATTAATGTACCATGAAGTAGAACAGTTTCGTTCCAGCATGATTTTATTATATTATTATTATTTATTGCCCAAGTCTCAGCATTGGAATATTTCTCCATTGTAACACTAAATAGCTATTAGCATAAGTATCAGGTAGGCTAGCCCTTGCTGTAAAGAACTGACCTTAATTCAGTTTTTTAACATAAATGACAATAGCTTTAGAATGTCACTTGTATTCTGGTAGGCCTAACATCCTTTACGATGCGGTAAATAATGCAGACGACAGTGATCCAAAAGCAAATTGCATATAGATTTTCCTTTTCGATACTAGTAAAGCCTTTTATGGATACTGCAATTTATAATGCATCTTTGTCTTCTTTTTGACATCTGTTTTATTCTTGTTTTGCTTCTGTAATGAGTCCTGGAATAGGATAGCTTATATATCTGAGATTTGCCTGTTCATTTGAATAACAACGCTTGTGGTAGGCCGATATATCAGTCTAATCAACCATATAATGTTCTAATATGGGGTATATTTAACTCATTGTAACATTTACCATATATATATCATAGTTGAACATTCATTGGAAACAGAGAAAAATGAGTCCATTGTATGTCATAATGTATGAGTTTTAGCTCGTTAGTCAATGTCTTTTTTCAGTTCATATTTGTGAGAATTTATGATATTGTTAATTATATTTTTGAATTTACATGACTAGCCTGATCTAAGTGATCTACAAATCCCAACTGATAGTTCCATGAATAGTTGAATCATGTTTGATATGGACATCACTGAGAGAAAAATTGTAATACTTAAACTTTATTTAATATCATATAAATATACATTCGTTGTGTCGGCAGAAAAGTCGTCTTCTTCAGCAGACTTATTGCGATTTTTCTTCAGGGCGACCGAACTGCTCGTTTGTGTAGTAGTAACTAGAGGATTCCTGGCATGGGACAGCATCAGACTGGACCTTGCAGGTAAGTTCCTTTTGGTCGAATACAGAACCCTCACCGCACAGGAAGCTGGAGAACAAATAGGGCATTTTATATTACTTTTGCATTGTCTATAAAATTCAGCTTCTGAAAATCAGACTTTAGTAAAAAGAGTAACCAATCATGTATTCATAGCTTAACAGATGATGTAAAATCTCAAAATCATACTTCAGATCATAATCTTAAAAAAAAAAAATAATATTAATATATATATATATATATATATATTTATATATAGCTATATATATCAATTCACTATGCAATATTATAGAACATACCTGTACTGATAGGTTTCGATAGCACCAGTGGAGAAACGAGCTGGGTAACAGATATGGAAAACACGGCAGGAGTTCTCCTCGTCAGCGTAATATCCATAGGGACGGTCAGCGCAGGAGAAGGAGGTTGAGACTCTTCCCAGTAGTTGAGAGGCTTCAGCAGGGAGATTCAGAGGCTCAAATACTCCATCAGCTGGCAGAGGGTCAACTTGGAATCCACTTCCGAAAGAGGAACCAGTCTGCGATCCACTGAGGAATGAGGAACCTGAGCCAAATCCACTTGAACTTGATCCAAAACCAGAACCGGATGAGCCAGACTGGAATGCACCACCAAGGGAAGAACCTGATCCAAATCCTGCACCGGATGAACCAGACTGGAATCCGCTACCAAATGAGGAACCAGAACCAAATCCAGATCCAGATGAGAAACCAGACTGGGATCCAGAACCTGAACCAAATCCGGAACCAGATGAGGTACTGGATTGGAATCCACTACCAAGGGAAGAGCCAGAACCAAATCCAGATCCAGATGAGAAGCCAGACTGGGATCCAGAACCTGAACCGAATGGGGAACTAGATAGAGAACTGGACTGGAATCCACTGCCAAGGGAAGAAGTGGAGCCAATTCCAGAACCAGATGATGAACCAGACTGGAATCCACTACCAGATCCAGATGAGAAACCAGACTGGAATCCAGAACCTGAACCGAATGCAGAACCAGATAGAGAACTGGGCTGAGATCCGCTGCTAAGGGAAGAAGTGGAGCCAATTCCAGAACCAGACTGGAATCCACTACCAGATCCAGATGAGAAACCAGACTGGGATCCAGAACCTGAACCGAATGGGGAACCAGATAGAGAACTGGGCTGAGATCCACTGCTAAGGGAAGAAGTGGAGCCAATTCCAGAACCAGATGATGAACCAGACTGGAATCCACTACCAGATCCAGATGAGAAACCAGACTGGGATCCAGAACTTGAACCAAATCCAGAACCAGATAGAGAACTGGGCTGGAATCCAGTGTCAAAGGAGGAAGTAGAACTAATACCAGAACCAGATGATGATCCAAATGTAGAACCAGACTGTGATCCACTGCTAAGGGAAGAAATTGAACTAACTCCAGCACCAGATGAGCCAGGCTGGAATCCACCACTGAGTGAAGAACTTGATCCAAATCCACTGCTGCTTCCACTGGAGGATCCAAATCCAGATCCACTGCTGCCCAGTGAACCTGATTGGAATTGCCCACCAGAGCTGGATCCAAATCCACTACCACCTGATTGGAACTGTCCACTGGAAGAACTGGAACTAACTCCACTGCTGAGGGAGGAACCAGAGCCAAGACCGCTGGATGAACTTAGTTGGAACTGACCGGTGGAAGAGCCAGGACCAAATCCACTGCTGAGGGAAGAACCAGATCCACTGCTAAAGGAAGAACCAGAACCAAACTCACTACCACTTGATCCTGACTGGAACTGACCAGTAGAGCCAGATCCAAATCCACTGTTGAAGGAGCCAGACCCAGATCCGCTGCTGAAAGAAGACCCAGACCCAAATCCACTGCCACTTGATGAGCCTGGAATTGACCAGTAGAGCCGGATCCAAATCCACTGCCACTTGATGAGCCTGACTGGAACTGACTGCTAGAACTGATCCAATCCACTCAAATCCACTGCTGAGGGAAGAACCAGACCCAAATCCACTGCCACTTGATGAGCCTGATTGGAATTGACCAGTAGAGCCGGATCCAAATCCACTGCCACTTGATGAGCCTGGTTGGAACTGACCAGTAGAGCCAGAGCCAAATCCACTGCTGAGGGAAGAAGATCCACCAGCACTGCTGAAGGAAGAAGATCCAAATCCACTGCCACTAGATGAGCCTGACTGGAACTGACTGCTGGAACTGCCAGATCCAAATCCACTGCCACTTGATGAGCCGTTGGAACTGACAGTAGAGCCAGATCCAAATCCACTGCTGAGGAAGAGCCAGATCCAATTGTGTTACCACCTGTGGAGAAGGTACCTGGTCCAGCAAGTTTTACAGTGTTACTGCCAAATGTACTGGACTGGAAATTGCCGCTATTTCCAGAAGAAGTCTGAGAACCAGACTGAATTCCACTGCCAAGAGAAGAACCAAACTGTGCTCCAGATCCCCTTGAGGAACCAAACCCAAACCCATTGCTCCCGGATGACCCTGCTGAACTGAACTGGGAACCACTTCCAAAAGAACTAGACCCAAATCTGTTACCACTCAGTGAGCTTGTTCCAAAGCCAGTGCCAGATGAGCCTGATGAGAACCTTCCACTAGATGAACCAGATCCAAAGCCGCTGCTACCTGCTAAGCCAGACTGGAGTTGCCCGTTGCCAGCTGAAGAGCTTGATGAGAACCCGGACCCAAATCCAGAGCCCGACTGGAAGCGTCCACTGGAACCCACGCCATTGCCAGCAGGTGTAAAGAAACTGCTGCTTGCGATGTTACCCGATGACAAACTGGACTGGGAATTACTGCCAAATCCTGAATTCTGGAATCCACTGTTCCTCTGGAAGTTACTGCCACTGGAACTGGAGAATGAACCGCCCTGTTGGAAGAAACCTGCGCTAGCAAGTTTCACAGCGACATCAGGGACTCTCTGCTGAAATCGTTGAGCAGCAGCCAATGCTGCCACCAGCACTGAAAAGAAAAAGACAGCTTTTCTTTAGTAAAAGTAAAGTTATGATAAAACAGACAATCTATGTTTTTCTTTTCTTTTCTTTGATTAAAGTTAAGTTATTATAAAACAGACAAATGCTTCAGACATTATTTTTTCTCGTAGTGTAAAATCAAATACTTTCAAAAGTAACTTACAAATAATAAAGGTCTTCATGGTTACTTGTTGGTGGCTAAGGCTGAACTGTGATGAAATGTAAACCCGAGTTGTTTATATAGGCCAAAGCGCGGTAGCAAAGGAGACGGACAAAAGTGAAAGGGATTATGTGTGTGTGTGTATATATGTATATGTGTGTGTGTGTGTGTATATGTATGTGTGTGTGTGTGTATATATGTATGTGTGTGCATTTATATATACATATGTCTATATCTGTATATATACTTATACATATATATACAAATATATAAAGGTGTGTCTGTGTGTATCGTGTGAGAGCGCGCGCGCGCGCATGTGTGTGTGTGATTTTCACATAAAACCTGCTGCTTGCCATTCCGTTCTTCCTGCCTTGCGCGTTTCACCGAGCTTGGACTATTTAAACAACACAGCATTGCTTTCCCTCGCAGATCAGCCTTGAACGTCGAGAAACAGAGATGATGCACTTTTTATTCGGTGAGTTGTGAAATTTTTTTTCTTTTCAAAATCCTCTATCAAAT
>NW_020870118.1:155745-160745 GCF_003789085.1 Penaeus vannamei | reverse complement strand
CTCAGCAGATGAAAATGCTAGTGTCTTCCAGTCTGGTTCCGTAAGTAATGATGGATTCCAGTCTGGTTCTGTAAGTAATAATGGATTCCAGTCTGGTTCTGTAAGTAATAATGGATTCCAGTCTGGTTCCGTAAGTAATGATGGATTCCAGTCTGGTTCTGTAAGTAATAATGGATTCCAGTCTGGTTCCATAAGTAATAATGAATTCCAGTCTGCTTCCGTAAGTAATAATGGATTCCAGTCTGGTTCAGGAATTGGATCTGGAATCCAGTTTGATTCAGTTACTGATTCTGGATTCCAGCCTGGCTCTGTTACTGGCTCTGCATTCCAGTCTGGTTCAGTCACAGACTCTGGGTTCCAGTCTGGTGCAGTCACGAACACAGGATTGCAGTCAGGTTCAATTGCAGACTCTGGATTCCAGTCTGGCTCTATTGTAGATTCTGGATTCCAATCTGGTTCAGTCACAGATTCCGGATTTCAGACTGGCTCAATCACAGATTCTGGATTCCAGTCTAGTGGAGTCACAAACACAGGATTCCAGTCAGGTTCAGTCTCAAATTCTGGATTCCAGTCAGGCTCAGTCACAGATTCTGGATTCCAGTCTAGTGGAGTCACAAACACAGGATCCCAGTCAGGTACATTCACAAACACAGGATTCGATTCTAGTTCTACCACAGGTGCAGGATTCCAACCTGACTCCATAGCAGACACTGGAATTCAATTTGGTTCAAGTGGAAGTGGATTAGGACTTGGTTCATCCACTGATAGCGGCCTCCAATCCAACTCAGTAAGTAGCACCACATTCCAATTTGATTCAGACATTAACGCAAACTTAGCTTCCGATTCTCCAAGTATCAGTTTTGAATCTGTACCGAGCAGTAGCGGGTTTGGGTCCGACACACCAGCCAATAGCGGATCACTATCTAGTTCACAACCAGCAAGTGCTCCATTCCAGCTTGATTCCTTTACCAATGACAGAATCCAAACTGGATCACCAAGTGAATTTGGAACGGATTCTAACTTTGGATCTCTAACAAGTGGAAATAATTCTCCAAGTACCACTGGATTCCAAAGCAGCTCCAGGGGTTCCCCATTCGAAACCCTTGGTACTCCTGGCTTTGTATCTTCTTCCTTGTCCGAAAGCGTATTTGGTTCAGATACATCATTTAGCAGCGGATTAAGTTCTGATACATCAAGTGGCATCAGTTTTGGAACAGATACAAGCAGTAATACTTTTGGGCCAAGTACATCAAGTGGTAGCATCACTGGATCCAGTACCTCGGGCAATAATGGTTTTGGATCTAGCACATCAAGTGGTGATACCTTTGGATCTGGCACACTGACCAGTAGCAATGCTGGAACTGGTACATCAAGTAGCAGCAATTTTGGACCCAGTACATCAACCAGCAGCACGTTTGGACCTAGTACATCAAGCAGAAGCAGTTTTGGACCAACTACATCAGGCAGTAGCAGTTTTGAACCTAGTTCATCAAATGGCAGCAGATTTGGATCCGGTACATCAAGTAGTAGCAGATTTGGCCCAAGTACATCAAGTGGCAGCAGATTTGGGCCAAGTACATCAAGCAGCACCAGATTTACACCAAGCACTTTAAGTAGCAGCAGATTTACACCAAGCACATCAAGCAGCACCAGATTTACACCAAGTACTTCAAGTAGCAGCAGATTTACCCCAAGTACATCAAGTAGCAGCAGATTTAGGCCAACTACATCAAATGGCAACAGAATTGAATCGAGGACATCAAGTGGCACAGCGACTGGCAGAGGCTTTGACTCTTCAAGCCGAAGCAGACTTGGTGCAGCCAACAACAGTAGATTTACATCAAGCGCACTTGGTAGTAGCAGCTTCGGATCTGGAGCATCGACTGCCAGCAGATTTAGTGCAACTGGCAGTGTATTTGGATCCAGTGCATCCAGTGCCAACAGACTTGGTGCATCAAACAGTGGGTTTGGTCTGACAACTGGTACTGGTTCCACTGGATCTTCAGACGTAGTGAATGGAGTTTTCGAGCCTCTCAACCTTCCTGCTGGAGCCTCTCGCTTGCTGAACAGCATCTCAACCTCTTTCTCTTGCGAAGGTCGTCCTTACGGCTACTATGCAGACCAGGATAATTCCTGCCGGATCTTCACCATATGCTACCCAGCCCTGTTCTCAAACGGAGCTATCGAAACCTACCAATACAGGTATGATCATGCTGTAGTCTAAATTGCGATATATTTTCCTTTAAACGTATCGATGGTGATCATGCTATCCAATGAATAGGGATTTGAATAGCAAATTAGGTTGGGTATGTATCTATACTTTTTGGCAAATCTACCAGAGTGATTTGCTAGATCTGCACAGGATTTATAATATGTAGTTGTCTTAAATCCTTTTTTTCTGTCACTTTCAGCTTCCTGTGCGGTGAGGGTTCTGTATTCGACCAGAAGGAGCTAACCTGCGTGGAGGAATCAACCGCCATCCCTTGCCAAGAATCCTCCAGTTATTACTACAGGAATGAAGAATTCGGCCGGCCAGAAGAGAGGTCGCGATTTAATTAAATAATTAAAAGGAAGAATCGATTTTACGTTAAAAAATTAAGAAATCCAAATGGTGGTTTCACTTATTTTTTCCGATTTTTCTCCTCATCGGATTTGGCACAGATGATATTTAGAGGTAATGTTATATAGAGGCAATTCTAGTTTCATAATTGGCTAACATATAAGAATAGATAAATTATAGGAATTCTGATAAAATGATTGAATCAAAACACACCAAATAGGCCTACGTCTCCTTCGTTATGGAGATATTTGTCCTAAAATTTTTCTACAGTCGTCACAACTCCAATGTAGATGCAACCTTAATTGAACATTTATCACAAGGAACTTTGTTAACTGATGAATACACATATCAATATAATGTGTATGAATTGTCCCGTTTAGGTACACAAACGGAGTAACAGATAAAAGAGCCTAATGATATTGATGGTGGGATATAATAATGATGGTGATAGTGCTACCGCTGATGATAGTATTAGAAGCAATACCAAAATTATGATACTTATGAAGATAATAGTGATGATTACAACAACAAAACACTTGTAACACCAACAGTAATAATAATCAGGATGATAGTAATAGGGTAATAGTAACTGATTATGACATCGGTAAAATTGAAAGCTGGAAATAGACACACAAATTGATTAATCAAAGGCTTTCAAGCTTTTTTAATCATGTGTCACACATTACAGGAGTTATAGACACGGAATATATATATATATATATATATATATATATATATATATATATATATATATATATATATATACACACAACACACACACACACCACACACACCACACACATACACACACACACACACACACACACACACACACACACACACACACACACACAACAATATATATATATATATATATATATATTATATATATATATATATATATGTATATATATATATATATATATATATTATATATATATATATATATATATATATATATATATATATATATATATATATTTCTGTGTATGTCCGTGTAATATTTTCTTCTTAAAGATAGTTTAGTAATTAGATTGTATTTTAAATCTCATCGAACAATAATCTAATAAAAAATGATCAGCTTCATTATAAATATGCCAGATACCAAGTGCTACATCATATATGGCAGAACAATGAACATGTTATGAAAAAACATAAGAATTTCTAATGATTTGAACTTTTACACCCCCACCCTCAAAAAAAAAAAAAAAAAAAAAAAAAAAAACAGAATGAAAGAAAGAAAGAAAAAAAGGATTCTGAAAAATATCCATACACACTGAGAATAACACATACGTTTTCCATTACATCTGTATTTGTTTATAATGTTTTTCGTAGCGTAACTGCAATACTATAATTTGTTCAATATAATATTTGTTCAATATAATTTGTAACAATAATTTGTTCTGCTGTTCTGCTGTTATGTTTTTTCTCCTTCTAAATCATTATGATTGTTATCAGTATTATTGCTATTGATGTTATTACTATGATCATAATCATATTATTTTTATCATTTTCATTATTATTGTTATTATAATCGTTATTACTATTGTGATCATTATAAGCGTTTTTATTAACATTATTGTTATCATCATGATCATTATCATCATTTTCATTATCATTATTGTTATTATTTTATTATTATGATCATTATTCATTTTCTTATTATTATTATTATTATCATTATTATGATTTTTATCTTTTGTTATTATATTTTTTTTATGATCATTGTTATCATAATCATCAACATTAGTTTTTATTATAATGAAGCACTCCAGGTCCTCAGTCCCTCAGCTGTTTCCTTTTTCCGACTATAACTTTTTTCTCTTTTCGTTTTTCTTGCAGACGATTTTTTCTCCTGTACTTACTGATCTATTTAACTATTTTCGAATCTCTACCGCATTCCCAAAAGACATTTCCGGTCCTCTTTACCCTCGACCAGTCATCCTCAACCAGGGTCAACTTTCACTTGGTTGCACCAGATTTGAAATGAGTGGACTGGTTGAGGCAGCCTTCCAACCGGTGATACTTCCGTTAGTTCAATTTGATCTTTTTAAAGCAAGTCCGCAGTAACTGTAAATATATCTTAAAAAGAAGAAGAAGAAACAATAAAAGTGAGACTTCTCACTCACTCTCACTCACTCTCTCTCTCTCTCTCTCTCTCTCTCTCTCTCTCTCTCTCTCTCTCTCTTCTCTCTCTTCTCTCTTCTTCTCTCTCTCTCTCTCTCCCATTTTTCTTTTTAATAAAAGCTGCTTTACGGAAGATCTTGAGACTTGATTTCTTTTTTTTATTTATTTATTTTTTTATCCTATGCCAGATATTCATTCTGTTTTATAGGAGGAAATATATGGCAATAATAAGTCTCTCCTTGTTTTTCTTTCTTCTCTTTTTTTTTTACTTTATCTCAGATATTCTCTCTTTTAATGGAAAGAAAGAAAATGG
>NW_020870118.1:138245-150745 GCF_003789085.1 Penaeus vannamei | reverse complement strand
ATTTCTCATCAATACGGGAAAAAAGGACAGAAATCACCAATATTACTTAACCATTACATTTACTATCTGTACCACGTTTATCATCGTCATTACCACTTTCATATGAATATTATCACAAACATACATGATCACTACTTCGTTACTGCAACGATGACTACACGACACACGTACACGACTTGTCCACATAACGTACACGTCCACATAAACGTACACGACTTGTCCACATAAACGTACACGACTTGTCCACATAAACGTACACGACTTGTCCACATACAACGACTTGTCACATAAACGACTTGTCCACATAAACCACGACCACATAAACGTACACGACTTGTCCACATAAACGTACACGACTTGTCCACATAAACGTACACGACTTGTCCACATAAACGTACACGACTTGTCCACATAAACAACACTTGTCCACATAAACGTACACGACTTGTCCACATACCACGACTTGTCCACATAAACGTACACGACTTGTCCACATAAACGTACACGACTTGTCCACATAAACGACTTGTCCACATAAACGTACACGACTTGTCCACATAAACGTACACGACGTCCACATAAACGTACACGACTTGTCCACACGACCACATAAACGTACTTGTCCACATACACATAAACGCACGACTTGACAAACGTATAAACGTACACGACTTGTCCACATAACGTCGACACACCCACGACTTGTCCACATAAACGTACGACTTGTCACATAAACGTACACGACTTGTCCACACATGACTTGTACACGACTTGTCCACATAAACGTACACGACTTGTCCACATAAACATGCACGACTTGTCCACATAAACGTACACGACTTGTCCACATAAACGTACACGACTTGTCCACACGTACACGACTTGACGACGTCCACATAAACACACGTCCACATAAACGTACACGACTTGTCCACATAAACGTACACGAACACGTCACGACTTGTCCACATAAACGTACACGACTTGTCCACATAAACGTACACGACTTGTCCACATAAACGTACACGACTTGTCCACATAAACGTACACGACTTGTCCACATAAACGTACACGACTTGTCCACACGTACACGACTTGTCCACATAAACGTACACGACTTGTCCACATAAACGTACACGACTTGTCCACATAAACACGACTTGTCCACATAAACGTACACGACTTGTCCACATAAACGTACACGACTTGTCCACATAAACATACACTTGTCCATATATCCGTCGGGTTGGGAACAGCACAATACAGCGTTCTGGTATTTCAATGATTCAATAATATTTTACGTAAAGATTAACGCACTGTTCATGTATATCTATTATTTATATCTTGTTCAAAATTTTCCGTTAAGTCTGTACAATTAAATGTGTGGTTATATTTAGTCTCGCCTTCATTCTATATTTACTTCTGTTCATGTATCTATTATTTTTATTCTTTATATCTTGTTCATTTATTTATCTAATTATTATCATTATCATTATTGTCATTATTCTGAATGCCATCATTATTAATATTATTATTATCAGTTGATGTTATTATGATGGTGATATTATGACCATTAAAACCATAATAATAATTATTATTATTATTATTATGATTGTCATTTAATTAATAATAATGATAATAATAATTATTTATTGCTATTATTATCAATATTGTTTGCATTTTGCATTTTTTTCCTTTATTCCTTAGCGTTCGAAATCTTTACTCCCTTTACATCTTGGTTTTGGACGCTCCTCAACCTGTTCTTATAGGACAAATAAATAAAATAACGAAATTTACCAATCTATAATATAACAAATAAATCCTAATACATCTAATACACGTAGCGTTCAAAGGAAAATGAATTCCGTTACGTATTTCGTAAGAATTTAGGCAACAGGATATTAAACTCCTGTGAAAAATACAGGATGAAGGATATTGAGAAGCAGCAACCCGAGGACACAGATACTTTTCACTACCGATACTTTTCAAAATTTGAGACATCCGGTGTTACCCTATTGCTGTTCGAGGGGTGGTGGATCTTCGAGAGAACAGCTCCTCTAACGGTCAATCTACAAATTATACTATGTTATTTGGGAAGCAATAATATTAGTTATGAGAATATATTCCTCCCGATTAGCAAAATACGATTTCTTTACCTGATTGCGTTTTGTTATGATAGACACATTTTGCGACACGAGGGTGGTGGATCTTCGAGAGAACAGCTCCTCTAACGGTCAATCTACAAATTATACTATGTTACTTAGGAAGTAATAATATTAGTTATGAGAATATATTCCTCCCGATTAGCAAAATACGATTTCTTTACCTGATTGCGTTTTGTTATGATAGACACATTTTGCGACACGAGGGTGGTGGATCTTCGAGAGAACAGCTCCTCTAATGGTCAGTCTCTATGAATTATACTGTTACTAGGAAGCAATAGTATTACTGTTATAAGAGTATATTCCTCCCGATCAGCAAAATACGATTTCTTTACCTGATTGGAAATGTTATGAAATACACATTTTGCGGCACAAGAGGGTGGTAGATCTTCGAGAGAACAGCTCCTCTAACGGTCAATCTACAAATTATACTATGTTACTTGGGAAGTAATAATATTAGTTATGAGAATATATTCCTCCCGATTAGCAAAATACGATTTCTTTACCTGATTGCGTTTTGTTATGAAATACACATTTTGCGACACAAGAGGGTGGTGGATCTTCGAGAGAACAGCTCCTCTAATGGTCAGTCTCTATGAATTATACTGTTACTAGGAAGCAATAGTATTACTGTTATAAGAGTATATTCCTCCCGATCAGCAAAATACGATTTCTTTACCTGATTGAAAATGTTATGAAATACACATTTTGCGGCACAAGAGGGTGGTAGATCTTCGAGAGAACAGCTCCTCTAACGGTCAATCTACAAATTATACGATGTTACTTAGGAACCAATATTATTACCTTTATACGAGTATAATCCTCCCGATCAGCAAAATACGATTTCTTTACTTGATTAGAAGTTTTGTTATGAAGTACACATTTTGCGGCACAAAAGGGTGGTGGATCTTAGAAAGAACAGCACTTCAGACGACAATATCACCTGCGAATTATACAACAAAACTGTATAAACACACTCCTGATAGACAAAATACAGCGATTCGTCTCTATTATCAAACCCCAACAATATATAAACAAACGCACACATGATAAACAAAAATACCACGATTTCTTAACCTGAATGCAACTCTCTCTGCGAATGTCTCAAGGTTCTAACTCTGTCCTTTTTTCCCCGTAGGCATGCATTGCAGACTGTCCTTGCAAGGGAGTCAACTGCAAGCATCCCGTTATACCACACAGGTCAAGGCTTGTATAAACTAGTTGGGCGTCCCGGCAGAATCTCCGGTTACACAGCGAGTGAAAGTACAGATGCATTTTCAGCGCAAGATCTCAAGGGCTTCCTCTGAATCACACGAGATCGATTAGCTTATCAGGTCGTGAGAAGTGAGGCTCTTCTTCAAGAAAAAAAAGTATATTAAAAAAAATAAAGGTTCGTGAATAACGATAATATGAAACTATGCATGATTTGGGTAAGACGAGTCGCATATCCTGTTTTCATAATACGCGTAAATCCCAATGTGTGTCTGAAGGTCTGAACCTCCCAATGCTGATTCCGATTTGAAAAAAATACAAACCGGCGAGAGAGTTCGATTTCAGCTGTTGTATAATGGCGGAAAATCCCTTCACTATTTTTATCTTCAATCGCAGGAATAAACTTGAAAATTACTATTAGTTAAGACAGCTAGTGAGATGTTTTAATTGAGGAAAAAAGTGGCTATGACCATTAGCATTGCAACAATGTATTCATTTTATAATCAGCCACAGAGATCAATGATATAGTATATTAACAAACCGTACTACAAATTACCTAACATGATAGCAATCATGGTGACAATCAAATGGCTTTCATCCCTAATTACTTATCACTCTTAGTTTGTCAGCAAATTTCCTCTGCAATTAACAAATCAGAAATAAACAACTATCCTAATCTATTCTATCCTAACATACTCTAGCCTAGTGAGGACACATTATATAATAGAAAACGGACTTCGGGATTGGATACTCCTTTGTCGTAGAAAACGGACTTCTAGGTCACATGCACGCGTTCTGACAGCAATTTGTATACAATTAAAGGGAAGTGGAATACCTTTTCAACATTATTTGTTATCTCACTCATTTGTTGTCCTCACTTACATCTCTTAAGATTGTGGTCTGTAATTTAGAATTTACTTAAAGTATTCGTGATTTTACTATAAATTATTGACAGGTAATATGATGTTATCAGTCTAAGAATATATAGCGTGATACTAGCTGATGAGTCAGGCAAGTCAACTGAGGCATGCATAATTTGACCTTCATGTTGCATTATGAAACAGATTAATCAAAATAGTTCATCTGAAAGTAAATACAAGTGTTTAATCAGTTAAATCGACTGTGGTGAAAAGATATACCATACTACTAGACCTTAAAAACGCTGTGTACGAAATGAAATCCACCAAAAACAATAAACAAATCAAGAAATAAATGCTTCTTTTCTTAAATAATTAGGTAAACAAGTCTTGGCTTTCCTTTATCTCCGTCCTTATTTCGGCACAATGATCCCTCCTTTCCCTAGGCTGTTTTCCACGTGAAAAGCTCTTTAGATAAACGACAAAACACACAACCTTCGAGATGGATGGAGTTACAAGAGGGGGGAAAACTTGACACAAACTCACCCACACGGCAGCTATGATTCATGTATCTGTCGCGTCGGGTAGAATTTTTTTTCTATTATTTTTTATCCTTAGTTGGTTTTCTGTTTAAAGGTCTTGATAATATTTCACGAGAACTTTGTATTTCTTGTCTGCTTCTACTTGAATAGATTTGTTGTTAAGGTTTCTATTATAGTAAGCGGTTATATGATTCTGGTCTATATATAGACTGCAGTACGCGGAGAAGGTAAAGTAGGATGGAAATGAGATTAGATAATTAAAATAAGAAATGAGATTAGGTCATTTTTAGTATACCTTCTCTGTAGTTTAGTTTAGAATAAAGTACATTAGGAAGAATAGTCAGTTTTCTGTTATAGTTTGGCCGCCTGATAATTTGAAACAAGAAGTGATTGTATTTGTCCAGTGTGTTTTCTATCACAGTATGCGCTCAGCTTCGGTTTAAGACAATATGAAACGGTGAATAAGTCTGAACTGGATACAATGCGTTACGTCGGGATAAAACGGACTAAACTTGTTCGTTTTGTGCTTTGGTGAAGTTAGGACAAGATATATAAAGTTATAAGTTACAACAGACCATTGTCTACTTCAAATTATGTTCCTGTTGGAATAAAATAAGATTAAACATGTCAACTGTTTACTATTAGACTTGATTGCGCGGTGAGTAGGTTAGAATAAGGGAGGATAAAATAGTAAGGACAGCATAGCATATAGTCTGTTTTCCGTAATAGTAAATACTCCTCAGTGGCGTGCAGATGGGGGGGGGGCATCTAATTACAGAGGAAAATAAGATAGTGATTTTGAAATCTATATTTAAATCGAACAAAGTGTTTTCTTCATCTGTGTCTATATAGCCAAAATATCTCCCTTACCCAGTACCAGGCCTTATACTTGAGGCTTTGGGGCATACAGTCAAGGAGGTGGCCCCAGACTTCTTCACGCTACTGATACTCCCGCTGGGTTAGAATAGGATACTTTAGGATAAAATAAGTTATGTTAGGGTCTACTATAACATGCGGTCTTGATAAATGGGATATCATAGGTAGAATACGTAATACTAGCCATTTTCTGCTTAAGTTTATACTTAAGTTTACACTCTTGATAAACTGGGATAAAGTAGAATAGTAAATATATGATAGGTTAAACTAAGCCAATAAAAGTTTGCGTGATTCCAGATTCATCTAGATTAGGTTAGAGATATATTGTGTAAATGAGACCTTGTACAAGAATCAAAATAACAATTAGATATAAACTGTGAAGAAAAACTGAATTAACAAGAACTGATGACATAATGAATCACAAAAACTTTGTTTATTTAATCGCTTACGAAAGCCGTTATGTATTATCGATACAATAGAAACAGTAATAGCAGAAACTTAAAACATTTTTGGATATTGTTTATATACGACTCTTGGGAAATTTCTTAAGAGGGCGGGTCATTGTATAACATCTCTTGAGACAAATGTTAACAAGGTTGAAATAAAGAGTTGAAATAAGATTCAACATCAGCAATGAATATTTGATTAGTTTTTAATTAATGACTGAGCCACGATTGCACTGATATCTTACAGATATCGCAGTCAGCCATTATAATTCTGTTCACATTTATTTACCTTTAAGAACCTGATGTACAGTAAAATAAGTCCGAGGAATATTAATAATGACAATTATAATATATAATAATGAATACTACTACTACTACTTCTAATAATAATGATAATAACAATAATCATAATGATAATGATAATATCAATAATAATAATGATAATAATGATACTACTACAACTACTACTAATAATAACAATACTAATAATGATAGACTTGTACTTGAATCTTCGATATTTTGATATAAAAAAAATAATTAAACCCAAGAAGACATTACGAAAACCAAAAACCTCCCTTTTCCCTTCGTCGCCTTCAGAAAGACACATTTTCTTCCAAGTCCAAAAATTAGGAAAAAAAAGCCCCCCCCAAAAAAAAGGGGAAAAATCACGCAAAATCTTTCAGCTCTCGTGCAACAATTCTCAGCTTTCACCCCCCTTGTCCTGGTGCCCTTCGGAACCTCGGCCTTGTCCCGGCTATATAAGGCGAAGTCGGGGCAGGTTGGGCACAGTCTATCCTGGAGCCGCCAACATAGGACAATGAAGACCTTGGTGTTGGGTGAGTACTTGGGGTGGGAGGAGAGACGGGAAAAGATCCAGCATAAACGATTATATATAAGATCTGCGATATATATATATATATATATATATATATATATATATATATATATATGTATATATATATATATATATATATATATATATATATATATATATATATATATATACACACACACCACACACACACACACACACACACACACACACACACACACACACACACACACACATATTTATAAGTATTTCATTTTTTTTTTTTTTTATCTGATAGATTTAATATACAAGATATAAAAAACTGATATATACATAAGGATGGGGAGGGGGAGGGGGAGAGTATGTTTATTACTATCGATCAATGAATGTGCAGCTTATAATAGTGGTAATAATGATGATAATAATGATAATATTCGTATTAATGACAAACTAGCAGTGATATTGACAGTTACGATATAATACTGATGCTAATATTAGCACCTACAATAGCAACGTGTCCTATTGTATATAAACATATATAGCTTGTCTAGTATATAGTCACGGAGTCAATTACCATTCTTACCTACTCATCTGTAGAAAAGATATGAATGAGAATGAATATCTACAGAGTAGAACAGATGTATTTAACCAGCAGCGAATATATTTTTGTTAGAAATTCGTGTATCTCTGAAGAAGATGTATAATTCGAAACCAGTCAATTACATCTCTTGTATTGTGAAGATATTCATTTTCATTCATACTTTTTCTAAATTTGTTACAAAGACATACTACTCATCTGTTTACCGTTTTCCTTGATTTTCGGATTTTTTTTCTTTCTTTTATCGCTATTTCTTTATCATTATAATAGTCATAATGCCAATAATGATAACGGTATCGATATCAAGAGCATCAGATTTTTATTTTTTCCCATAAATTCAGGAAAGGGGATAACAGGTAAGGTAATATAGGCCTATCACTTGACTCCATGGTGGCTAAGCATTTGTTGAGACATCTATGTGTTAAAATAATTTCACAAAACAAAACTAGAGTGGAGAATGCATGTTTGCAGAAGCACGGGTTAATAGTACCAATACTGATAAGACATTTAGTTTATAACAAAGAAATAAGTGCAGGTGTTATTTTAAAACAACCTCCAGTAATTTT
This sequence comes from Penaeus vannamei, assembly GCF_003789085.1. Classification (NCBI taxonomy): domain Eukaryota; kingdom Metazoa; phylum Arthropoda; class Malacostraca; order Decapoda; family Penaeidae; genus Penaeus; species Penaeus vannamei. The sequence continues at coordinate 142,675 of NW_020870118.1, read as the reverse complement.
ATTCGTCGTAATAATAATAACATTGACGAATGCAATGATGATAATTATATGATATTATTAATGATAATAATGATGATACTAATATTGAAAATGACAGTAATAGTAGTAGTAACGATAATGATTATAACAATGTTGATGATAGTTGTGATAATTATAATCATATTCATAATAGTGACAACAATAACAATGATGACGACAACAGCAATATAACAATGACATTAACATAAAATCAATAACAATTAAGGTAATCATAATTATAGTAATAACAATGATAGATACTACTGCTACTACTGTTGATAATAATAATTATAATGATAAGAATGATAATGGTACTAATAATGGTAATGGTAATCATAATGATGATGGTTATAATAATGATTTTTATAATATGATAATAAGAATTATCATCATCATCATCATAACAGTAATAATGATAGTAATAATAATAATGATAACTGTAATAATGGTAATGATAATGATAGTAGTAATAATGATACTACTACTATTACTACTACTAATACTACTTCTACTTTTACTCATGATAATGATGATACTAACGATAATGTTAATTACAATAAGAATGAAAATACTAACGTTACAACTACTAATGATAATGATAATGATAAAAATAATAATGATTTTTATAACAACGACAGCAATAAAAATGGTAAAAATTACAACAGCAATAATGAGAATGGTAATGATAATGATATTAATGATAATTATTATGATATTGATGGTAATTATAATGATATTAATAATAATGATAAAATGATAAGTAGAATGTTGATGGTAGGAATGATAATAATAATGATACTACTTCTACTACTGCTTGTTTATTGCTATTAACAATCAATTTGTTAGTAACTGTAATGAATAGATATGCCATCATACAATATAGAGAATTCAAATAATTGGCTGCCGTGAGGAGATAATTCTAAATGTGTAATTTTGGGAAACATTGCATTTTTATACTGTGGATAATAATGACAATAATGATAACTCCAATCTACTCTCTCTCTCTACACACACACATATACATACATATATGCGCACACACACATATGCGTGTTTGTTGAAGTAGTATGATTTAATATCATGGCTCGGCTGCTTATGTCGCGAAACGCACCGGACACATCTATCATGTTATTAGTTGTTACAGCTTTAAAGTCATTATAACATTAATAAACCATTAAGGATGTGTTGTTAGAATATTATGTAAATATTTTAGAATTAACGTACAGTGGATCAACTGGCTGCATAACTTTGTGTTACAATCACTTACCTGATAAATTTACAAAACAACTATAACTCCAAAGTGAAATTCATTACTGATGACTTCATTTGGTCACTCAAGTACTTCAACTGTTTTTTTCTTTGTGGGTTTAGCAAAAACACTTTTAGCTGCGCAAGATAACCTAACCTTCATAGTCGCACGTTGAGACTATAGTAGCTACAATAGTGAATGACCAGCATTCTCAGCTATGGACTCTATGATCTTAATTCGGTATTAAACTAAAACAGGAATTGGTACAAAATATCTTGCTGAAGATTCTGTCTCTAATTTGCAAAATGGTTCCATTTTCTATCCTTGTACTTTACTATTTCATGGATGATTTGATAAACTTTAGTCAGACAGACATATACAATACCAAATTGAAATGATAGGAAATGCAAATATTTCATGATCATGGTCATTCATCAAAATGAAACATATTTTGATAGCATATGACCGCCACTATCATTCATTAGTACATCTGTCACAGATATCTCTACGATATTCATTGGTTCTAATCCTGAGGACAGAATTATCTCCCAAGCATTACTGTATTCATACAAAAGAGAGATGCACTGATGTGTACATATATGTTAGTTATATATCCATGTTTCTATATGTGTGCATGTGTGTGTGTGTGTGTGTGCATGTTTACACACATACAAAAGGAGATATTCAGCTGTGTGTTTACTAAAAGAGAACTGTATTTCTTCCTCAGTGTTGGTGGCAGCGTTGGCCACAGGTCAACAGTTCCAGCAGGCTGACATTTTCGACATTGCTGTAAAACTTGCTGAACCTGGATTCTTCAGTTCTGGCTTAATCGGGAAAGGCGGACAGTTACAGATCAGTAGCCAGATCCAGAACGCTGGCACTGGAGCTCAGTCTAGTTCTCTCAATGCAGGCAACAGTGGGTTCCAAGCTGGTTTACAAAGTGGCGGATTAGGAGTAAGCAGCAGCGGGCTCCAATTTGGGTCTGCTGGCAATAAATTTGGAATTGGTTCAACTGGTTCTGGATCTCAGTCTGGTTCAACAAGTAATGCCGGTTTCCAGTCTGGATCAACAAGTGGTAGATTCCAATTTGGTTCATCTGGTGCTGGGATCCAGTCTGGATTCCAATCTGTAAAAGGCAGCAGTGGATTCCAATCACAGGCAGCAGTGGATTCCAATCTGGAACAGGCAGCAGTGGATTCCAATCTGGTACAGGAAGCAGTGGATTCCAATCTGGAACAGGCAGCAGTGGATTCCAATCTGGCAGCAGTGGATTCCAATCTGGAACAGGAAGCAGGATTCCAATCTGGACAGGAAGCAGTGGATTCCAATCTCTGGCAAAGCAGTGGATTCCAATCTGGGCAGTGGATTCCAATCTGGAACAGGAAGCAGTGGATTCCAATCTGGAACAGGAAGCAGTGGATTCCAATCTGGAACAGGCAGCAGTGGATTCCAATCTGGAACAGGAAGCAGTGGATTCCAAGGGAGTTCCAATCTTGGATTCCAATCTGAACAGGAAGCAGTGGATTCCAATCTGGAACAGGAAGCAGTGGATTCCAATCTGGTAGCAGTGGATTCCAATCAGTGGATTCCAATCTCAGTGGATTCCAATCTGGAACAGGCAGTGGATTCCAATCTGTTGCTGGTCTGGATTCCAATCTGGTTCTGGCAGTAAATTCCAGTCTGGCTCCTCAACTGGCTCTGGACTTCAGTCAGGTCTATCAGGGAACACTGGATCTCAAACTGGCTCCCGATTCCAGTCTGGTACAAGTGGCAGTGGATTCCAGTCTGGCTCCTCAACTGGCTCTGGAATTCAGTCAGGCTTTTCAAGCACCACTGGATCTCAAACTGGCTCTTCCTTTGGTTCAGCAGCTGGCTCCCGATTCCAGTCTGGCTTAACAAGTGGCAGTAAATTCCAATCTGGCTCAACTGGCTCTGGAATTCAGTCAGGTCTAACAGGCAACACTGGATCTCAAACTGGCTCTTCCTTTGGTTCAGCAGCTGGCTCCCGATTCCAGTCTGGTACAAGTGGCAGTGGATTCCAGTCGGGTTCAACAAGTGGCAGTAAATTCCAGTCTGGCTCCTCATCTGGCTCTGGAATTCAGTCAGGCTTTTCAAGCAACACTGGATCTCAAACTGGCTCTTCCTTTGGTTCAAGCAGCAGTGGATTCCAATCTGGTTCAACAAGTGGCTCTTCCTTTGGTTCAGCAGCTGGCTCCCAATTCCAGTCTGGAACAAGTGGCAGTGGATTCCAGTCTGGCTCAACTGGCTCTGGAATTCAGTCAGGTCTAACAGGCAACACTGGATCTCAAACTGGCTCTTCCTTTGGTTCAGCAGCTGGCTCCCGATTCCAGTCTGGTACAAGTGGCAGTGGATTCCAGTCTGGTACAAGTGGCAGTGGATTCCAATCTGGCTCCTCAACTGGCTCTGGAATTCAGTCAGGCTTTTCAAGCAACACTGGATCTAAGACTGGCACATCTTTTGGTTCAGCATCTGGCTCCCAATTCCAGTCTGGTTCAACTACTGGCAGTAAATTCCAGTCAACTGGCTCTGGAATTCAGTCAGGTCTCTCTAGCAACACTGGATCTCAAACTGGCTCTTCCTTTGGTTCAACCGCTGGCTCCCGATTCCAGTCTGGTACAAGTGGCAGTGGATTCCAGTCTGGCTCCTCAACTGGCTCTGGAATTCAGTCAGGTCTATCAGGCAACACTGGATCTCAAACTGGCTCTTCCTTTGGTTCAGCAGCTGGCTCCCGATTCCAGTCTGGAACAAGCAGCAGTGGATTCCAGTCTGGTTCATCATCTAGTGGTTCAAAAACCGGTACTGGTATCCAAGGAGTTTCAACAGGTGCAAGCAGGTTCCAATCTGGATCCACAGCTGGCAGGGGAACTCAAGCTGGTGTGACAAGTGGAAGCAGATTCTCAACTGGTTCATCACGTGCTACTGGTTTCCAGTCTGGCTCAGGAAGTGGCAGCGGATCTAGTGCTTCACTTGGAGGATTCCAGTCTGGCTCAAGAGGTACTGGATTCCAGTCTGGTTCAAGAGGTACTGGATTCCAGTCTGGTTCAAGTGGTACTGGATTCCAGTCTGGTTCAAGAGGTACTGGATTCCAGTCTGGTTCAAGAGGTACTGGATTCCAGTCTGGATCATCAACTGGCTCAGGATC
>NW_020870118.1:125745-128245 GCF_003789085.1 Penaeus vannamei | reverse complement strand
AGGTAGCAGTGTTTCTGGTTTCCAATCCACTTCATCAAGTGCATTCCAGTCCAGTTCACCAAACACTAGTGGATTCCAATCAGGATCACCAAGCACAAGTGCATTCCAGTCTGGAACCCCAAGTACCAGTGGATTCCAATCTGGATCACTAACCATCAGTGGTTTCCAATCTGGATCACCAAACACTAGTGGATTCCAATCAGGATCACCAAGCACCAGTGAATTCCAATCTGGATCACCAAGCACCAGTGGATTCCAATCTGGATCACCAAGCACCAGTGGATTCAATCTGGATCACCAAGCACCAGTGGATTCCAATCTGGGTCACCAAACACCAACCAATTCCAGTCTGGATCACCAATCACCAACCAATTCCAATCTGGATCACCAAGTACCAGTGAATTCCAATCTGGATCACCAAGTACCAGTGGATTCCAATCTGGATCACCAAGCACCAGTGGATTCCAATCTGGATCACCAAACACTAGTGGATTCCAATCTGGATCACCAAGCACCAGCGAATTCCAATCTGGATCACCAATCACCAACCAATTCCAATCTGGATCACCAAGCACCAGCGGATTCCAATCTGGATCTGGATCAGCAATTCCAATCTGGATCCCAAGTACCATGATTCCAATCTGGATCACCAAGCACCAGTGATTCAATCTGGGTCAGTGATTCCAATCTGGATCACCAAGCACTGGATCATTCCAATCTGGATCACCAAGCACTGATCATTCCAATCTGATCACCAAGCACCAGCTTCCAATCTGGATCAACAAGTGGATCACCAAGCACCAGTGGCTTCCAATCTGGATCCCCAAGCACTGGATCATTCCAATCAGGATTCCAATCTGGATCACCAAGCACCAGTGGATTCCAATCTGGATCACCAAGCACCAGCGGTTTCCAATCTGGATCATTCCAATCAGGATCACCAAGCACCAGTGATTCCAATCTGGATCACCAAGCACCAATGGATTCCATCTGGATCCAATCTGGATCACCAAGCACCAGTGGCTTCCAATCTGGATGCAGCGGTTTCCAATCTGGATCATTCCAATCAGGATCACCAAACACCAACCAATTCCAATCTGGATCACCAAGCACCAGTGGATTCCAATCTGGATCACCAAGCACCAGATCACCAAGCACATCTGGATCACCAAGCACTGGATCATTCCAATCTGGATCTGATCATTCCATCTGATCACCAAGCACTGGATCATTCCAATCTGGATCACCTTGGATCCAATCTGGATCACCCCATTCCAATCTTGGAATCATTCCAATCTGGATCATTCCAAGATCTGGCCCAATCTGGATGGACAATCATCCAATGGATTTCCAATCTGGATCACCAAGCACCAGTGGATTCCAATCTGGATCACCAAGCACCAGTGGATTCCAATCTGGATCCAATCTGGATCCTCCAACACTAATGGATTCCAGTCTGGATTGCTGAGTGGATTACAGTCCAGTTTCTCAGGCAGCACTAATGGTTTTGGACTCCTGAGTGGTTCTGTGAGCAACATTGGAGCCCAGTTCGGTTCAAATACAGAAGAGGTATTTGGAGAATTTGAGCCTCTCAACCTCCCAGCTGATGCCAGTAATATTTTGGGAAGGATCTCAACATCCTTCACCTGCGCAGACCGTCCTTATGGGTACTATGCCGATCAAGAGAACTCATGCAGAGTCTTCCACATCTGCTACCCTGCTCTCTTTGCTAATGGTGCTGTTGAGACCTCCCAGTACAGGTAAGACTCTATTTTCAGATTCCTTTTATTTGAAGATATTATTTTATTCCCTGCTGTTTATGTTTAGAAGATACGGTGTAAATATGATTAAGATATTGACTCGACTTTGAGATGTCATCTAGGTGTTAGGAATACTTATAACACAATTTTGGTACCGTTCTAGCTTCCTGTGTGGAGAAGGATCAGTGTTTGACCAGAAGACCTTGACCTGTGTGCCAGAGACAGATGCTGTTCCTTGTCAAGAATCTTCCAGTTACTTCTACACCAATGAACAGTTTGGCCGTCCAGAAGATAAGAGAATCTAAGCTGCTTGTTTATCATGTGAATTTTCCGGATACTCTCCAAGGCAGTTCATGCACCTATTGATCCAATTGATAGAATAAAAAAATGTAATTATATTTCTGTCTTTTCTTGGAAGACACACAACGAAAATCCTTGACCAGGGACAACTTATAACCATAATCAAACTGTATTGAACTAAAATGCATCAAAATGAGTTCAAACATCTCATTCGACAGCTATAACCATTACATAAATTTAGACATCATTATGTAAAGTTAATTTCATGCATAATAAACTATGGCTCTTGAAGATTTTACAAAAATGATGGATGTTTACTCATAATCAGTTAGCCCGATGTTATAATACAGGACATTAGGAAAGTGGAACAGAGAAAAAGTTATACACTCAATCTATTTCTCCTTAAACTCATCAATAATTTAAAGACTATTCAGAGATAG
>NW_020870118.1:95745-118245 GCF_003789085.1 Penaeus vannamei | reverse complement strand
TGGTGAAATTCAGGCTGATTCGGTGCATAATGTTCCCTTTGATATCAGTTCAACGGGTTTCCAATCTACACCCTTGATAGCCAATGAATTCCATTTGGGTCCATCACGTGGTAGTGTACTCCAGCCTGGCTCATCCAGTGGCAATGGCTTTCAGTCTGGCTCCTCAAGAGGCAACGGATTCTCGTCTGATTCTCTAACTGGCAGCGGTCTTCTATCTTCAGTAAGTAATGAATTTCAGTCTAGTTCACAAGATGAGAGTGCCTCGAGGTTCGATCCATCACTTGGCACTGGATTCTCACTTAGCTCCCCAGGTGGCAATAGAGTACAATCTGGTTCACCAAGTGACAGTAACTTCCAGTCCGGGTCCCTAGTTGAGAATGAATTCCGCGCTACTCAAACAAGTGACAGAGGAAGCCAGACAATTTCACAGACCAATGGATTTCAAGGTAATGGAATCCTATCTGGTTCCTTAAGTGGACTGGAACTCCATTCTGGTTTAACAGCCACTACAGGCAGCAACATCCATCAAGGTGAAAGTGGATTTTATTTTACTTCTGCCAGAAGCACTGAGCCTCAACCTGTCCTTGTCTCTGACCCAACAAGCAATGGTGCAATCCAGTTTAGACCAACAATCAGCACTGGATTGCAGCCTGATTCACAAAGTGACAAAGGATTCTACTCTGAACCTTCTAGTGATGGCAAGATTCTTCCCAGTTCAGATAGTGGCAATAGACCTCAGGCAGTTTCATCTAATGGACCTCTGCCTACTTCAGGATTACAGAATAACAGGGGACTTCCTATTGGTTCCGGCTTTGAATCCGCTTTAGGGAACAATGGGGTTCAGTTTGGTTTTGGCAGCACCAGATTTCAGTCAGGTTCATCAGGTAATGGTAGAATTCAACTTGCTTCAGCAGATAGAAGACCTCCTCACTCAGGTAACAATGTATTCCAGCCTGATTCCAGCATCAGAGGAATTCTGTCTGGTTCGAGAAGTGGAAACACTGGATCACAGCCCACTCCAAACAATCAATTCCAGTCAGATTCAATGAGGAATGGATTCCAATCCTTTTCCAGTGGCAGTGAATTCCAGTCTGGACTGGACAGCAGTAGGCTGGCTGGTTTGGACAGAACGGCCCAGTCTGGTTCAGGCAGCAGTAATACACAGTTTGTTCCAACTTCAGGCAACAGTGTTCCTCAGCCTGCTTCAGGTAGCATCTTACAGAATGGCGAAGACAATAGTAAATTGCATTCAGACTCAAGCAGTACTGGACTGAGGTCTGGTCCAAGCAGCAGTGCATTGCCAACTGATTTAAGGAGCAACAGCTTCCAATCAGGTACAAGCAGCAGTGGAACCCAACCTGGATTCCACAGTGAACTCCAGTCTGGCTCAGGCAGCATTAGGTTCCAACCTGTTTTAGGTAACACAGGACTCCAGGCTAGCACAGGCAGCAATAGATTGCAGACTGGTTCAGTCAGGAGTAACTTTCAATTAATTTCAAACAATGGTGGTGTCCAGGCAGGATCAGGCAACACTGGTGTGCAGCCTATATCTGGCAACAGTAACTTACAGACTAGTTCAGTCAGCAGATTCCAATCTGATACAGGGATTAGTAAAATACAGGTTGATTTAGGAAATGGCAAATTCCAGTCAGGTTCAAATACTAATGGATTTCAAGCTGGTCCAGGCAGTAGAGTAGTAGCTGGTTTGAGTAGCAGAATACAGGCTGATCAAGGTAGTTTGCAGGTTGGTTCAAGTGACAGGAAACTGCAGCCTGGCTCTTCAGGTAGCAGTGGCTTGCAGACAAGTTCAGGTCACAACAAAGTCCAGTCAAGTTCAAGTGGCACAAGAGTTCAAGCTGGTCCAGGCAGATTACAAGCTGATTCAGGTAGAAGTAGGTTACAGACTGGGCTAATAGGCAGTAATTTACAAGCAGGTTCAGGCAACCAAAACTTACAGGCTGGGTTAGGAAGCCGTAGGCCACAGGCTGGTTCAAGCAGCAGTAACTTACAAGCAGGTTCAGGCAGCCAGAACTTACAGGCTGGGTTAGGAAGGAGCAAGATACAGACTGGTTCAGGCAGCAGTAGGTTCCAATCTGGTTCAAATAGCAATAACTTACAGGCTGGTTTAGGAAGCAGTAGGTTACAGACAGGGTCAGGTGGCAGTAGATTGCAGGCTGGGTTCAGAAGCAGTAGGTTACAGTCTGCATTAGGAAACAGTAGGTTACAATCTGGATTAAGAAGCAGTAGGTTGCAGATTGAGACGGGCAACAGTAGGCTACAGGCTGGTTCAGGAAGCAGCAGGTTACAGGCTGGTTCAGGCAGTAGTTCACAGGTTGGTTCAGGAGGCAATAAGTTACAGTCTGGTTCAGGAAGTAGTAGGCTACAGACCGGTTCAGGAAGGAATACATTACAGTCAGGAAGCAATAGATTCCAGTCTAGTCTAGGTCGCACAAGAGTCCAGGCTGGAACAGGTATTAGCAATTTCCAACAGAATTTCGGTAATGGTAGATCCCAAACAGAATCAAGAGCAGGGTTCAAGCCCAATTCAGGAAGTAGTTTCCAATCAAATTCGAGAAAAACTGGATCCCAATTTAGTAGTGGCTCTCCCTTTGGCTCAAGAGGAGGTGCTCAGTTAAGTTCGGGCAGCAGAGGATTCCAGTCTGCTTCGAGCGGCAGCGGTCTTCAGTCTAGTTCAGGTGGCAATCGGTTCAGGACAGGTGCTGTAAGTGGGTTCCAACCTGGCTCTTCTGGCTCAAGCGGGGGAACTGCTGAGCCCCTGGGTCTTCCGGCTGAAGCATCTAAGCTGCTGGGGAAGATCTCGACCTCCTTCACCTGCCAGGGTCGTCCTTATGGGTACTATGCCGATCAGGAGAACTCGTGTCGAATCTACCACGTCTGTTACCCTGCGCTCTTCGCTAACGGTGCTACTGAGACCTCCCAGTACAGGTAAAGGCAGTTTCCCAGCCTCACAGTTGATTAAGATAAATACGCACTTAAAGTACTATATAGAACATTTATGAGGCATCTTTGCCACGCCCATTACTTGTCTTAGCCAAACCTCACAGCTCATTAAAATAAATGCGCACTCAAATCTCTATCCAGTGAACGTTTATGAAGCACCTTTGCCACTAATACTTGTCTTAATTAAACCTCACAGTTCATTAAAGTAAATGCGCACTTAAATTACTCTGCACTGAACATTTATGAAGCATCTTTGTCACTAATACTTGTCTTATTCAAACCTCACGTTTGATTAAAAGCAATGGCACTCAAATCACTATACAGTGAACGTTTAAGAAGTATCTTTGCCACTAACACTTGTCTTATCCAAACCTCAATTAATATAAATGAATACGCACTCAAATTACTATACTGTGAACGTTTATGAAGCATCTTTGCCACGCCCATTACTTGTCTTATCCCAACCTCACAGTTCATTAGAATAAATGAGCACTCAATTGATTAAATAAAATGCGCACTTAAAGTATCATACAATAAACAATCATCTATGACGCTCCTTTGCCACATACTTGTCATATCCAAACCACAATTAATTCAAATTCATACGCTTGATTAAAAGCAATGGCACTCAAATCACTATACAGTGAACGTTTATGAATCATCTTTGCCACCAATACTTGTCTTAATCAGACCTCAGTTAATCAAAATAAATACACTCAAATTACTATACAATAAACAAACGTTTATGAGGCTTCTTTGCCATGCCCATTCCTTATCCATTTCCTTTCTTCCTTCTCCAGCTTCCTGTGTAGTGAAGGATCAGTGTTCGACCAGAAAACACTCGCATGTGTTGCTGAGACGGATGCCATTCCCTGCCAAGAATCTTCTAGTTACTTCTTCACTAATGAACAGTTCGGCATCCCTGCTGATAGAAGAGCCTAACAGAATGACTTGAGAAAAATATGTTCCATGTGAAGCATTGTTGTTGATATAATTTGTTCCTATATATGAAAGCTATAGAATAAAATGATGTTTACTCTCCTACTTTTCATTTGTATAACAAAGAAATGTTTCAGTGAAGAGATTTTTCATCTATCTATTCTGTGTGTGTACATCTATATATAAACACACATGTATACAAACATACACATTTATATATACCTATACATACATACACACACGCATATACAGATTACATATATAACATATATATATATATATATATATATATATATATATATATATACATATATATATATATATATATATATATATTATATATATATATATATATATATATATATATGCGTGTGTGTGTGTGTGTGAACACATATATTATCAACGTACTATCATTCGTAACCTTGTGCTTTTAATCTTATTCTTTATATCTTATTCCTTTGTATCAACCTTTTTGTTTATTTCATATATCATGAGGTAAACCGTACATCTGTAACTGATTCAACCCGATAACACTTAACGAGCAGTTTACTCACCCTTCTCCTTTTCGCTCCACCCCCTTGACTCCCAAAACTCATTAAATTAATTCCTCCGTTCCCATTTCAAGTCTTATCCCTTCCCCTCCTACTCTATTCCTCTTCTCTTCAAAGTCAAAGTCAAGACACTTTATTCCATTAATTACAGTGGTTATTTTTTTACATAGATGTATTTATATTTAGTTGATTATTTAAGGTGTCCTTTTCATTTCGTTTTGAAATTACAAAAGCTGTTAATGTCTTCTATATTTTGTAGTAGCATGTTCAATTACTTGGGTCCACTTATTTCCTTTTCTCTTTCACCTTCCTTTCGCTCCCTTATCCCTTTATCTTCACTTTCTCATCCCTCTTTTCACTCTGAGGTAATTTTTCTTTCTCCTTCTTTTGTTCTTCTCTTTCGTTTCTCATTCTCCATCTCCCCTTTCTCTTTTGGCTCCTTTCCTTTCTTTTCTCCTTCCTACCCCGTTATTCTATATAGTTCCATTTTCTTTTCCTTCCTTTCTCCTTCCCATCTCCCTCTCTTTAAGATCTTTATCCCTTTCTCCTTCATAATCGTTATTCTTTTAATGTCATTCTGCTTGTCATTTCTTTTTCACATGTCACCCAACTTATATATGTGTGTGTGTGTGTGTGTGTGTGTGTGTGTGTGTGTGTGTGTTTGCGCGTGTATATGTACATTTATATACATATGTATGCACACATACTTATGTATATGTGTGTGCGTGTGTGTAGGCATATATATATATATATATATATATATATATATATATATATATATATATATATATATATATAGAGAGAGAGAGAGAGAGAGAGAGAGAGAGAGAGAGAGAGAGAGAGAGCGTATGTCCCGTGCATGTGTTTGTATTTGTATGAATGAAATGAAAATGTGTATCATGTACTCACACTTTTCGTAATTTGTATTATCATAAATATGAGAATAGTGATGAGGATAAACATGGGATGCTGCTGGTGATGATAATGATGGTGATGGTGACGATGGTAATGCCAATCATAACAATGATAATGATAGCAATAATAATGATAATTATAATGATAACAAGAATAACAATGATGATAATAATAGCAATATAAATGATAGTACAAACATCGATAACGATAATGATGTTAATGATATTAGTACTACTACCACTATCAATTGTGATGATAATGACAATAATAATAATAATAATAATGATGACTATTATGAGAGTAATAATGATGATAATGATACTACTAATAATAATCATCATCATTATCATAATGATAAGAATAATAACAAAGACAACACTTACAACACCGATAATGATAACAATGATGAAAACAGCAACAATAATAGCAATAACAATGATGACGATAATAGTAATGATAATGATAATCAAAATGATTATAAGAATGATAACAGCAATAATAACGATGATGTTATGATGATGATAATGATGATGATGACGATGATGATATCAACAATAGCAATAATAATCACAATAATAATAACAACAATGATAATAATAATAACAATAATAATAATAATAATGAATTACAAGTGATATGAAAGACGAAGAAACTGTGCATAAGAGAACACATACAACAAGCATATACTACACGGAATCACCTCAGTCCTGTAAGATTGGCTTGTTCAATGGACAATCTACAAGCAACTACCTTAAACGATATTAGAAGATACCATTACTTATATTTTTTGAGTATGCTTCCTTTTTTTCTTTTCAATTATGTGTAATTATGTAAATCACAGTCATGTAATCGTAATCATAATCTGTTTTCAAGCAGTTGATGAATCTATTTTACTAATATTTAGTAAAACAGGCTGTTTTACTCCTAGTAATAACATAGGCTGTGAGCAGTGAATGTTATATGAACAACAATACGTGTATCATATTCCATATATGGATATATCACTTGTATGTACATAATACAATGTCTATATATAGACTAGTGTTATGTTATAAACCTATCAGCATTATGACTATTAATGTAATAACACAGACAGAGAACAGGGTATGTGTATGTGAATATCAATATACACGTGTATATCAAAATTAATATATGTATTCATCATATGCATGTATATAATACTATGTATAATACTATATAGACTAATGTCATATTATAAACGTATCAGCACTTTGGATATAAATGTAATAACACAGACAGTAAGCGGGGTATGTGTATGTGAATAACATGCATATCAGAATCAATACATGATTATATCACGTGTGTGTACATAATACGATGTGTGTATATATATAGATTAATGCCATGTTATAGACGTATCAGCACTATGACTATTAATGTAATAACATAGTGAGCAGGGTATGAGTATGTCAATAACAATATACGCGTGCATATCATAATCAGTTTACGAATATATTACATGTATGTACATCAAACGATATCTACATATAGACTGATGCCATGTAATAAACGTATCAGCACTATTGTCACTAATGGTAATAGGTCTTTTCATTCTAACATCCTATAATTCCTACTCTATTGACACGTCGGCAATTTCCGCTGTGCGAATAAGAGTGAATCCCAAGTGTTCGAAACTGTAAACGAAACTATAATCGTTGCCGGAGCATTCGACGGCCTCATTTTCAAGGAGCGACAAACGTGGCAGGACGTACAGACGACCCTCGCACCCACTTCACCGAAATTTGAAGGTAAGGAATAATATCCTTACAACTGGATGTGATAAATAGTTGTATTGATGTTGTACGAGGCTTTGTGAAATAGGGGATGGGCGTGATATAACGGGGTGGGGATTGTGATTGAACTGCTGGTGACAAGGGGAAAAAAAGGAACAGTAGCGTGTAATAAAATTCATGCGCAGGAAGATATCGCTATAAAAATCATGCGCGAGTCTACAAACCCGTTAATTTTGCCCAATGAATGACTCCCCGGTACGGTTATCTGGCTATAAACGGTTAATTTCTTTTTAACCAGCCTCGGACTTTCAATTTTCGGTAATTTTTGTTTCTCAGCCCTCCCACCTCGCAAATATTTCCTTTTTGAATCCGATGATTAGCGCTGTAGTATGTGTGAATCCGTTGTCGTTTTCCGTCGCATATTCAGGAAATAAAGTTTTCAGGTTTCAGAACAAGCTGCTGAAAAATGCATAAGAATATTAGACCTAGCAGTTCTACATACATTTCACTTGTGCACCCGTCACTGTTAGGGAATTGTAATGGTAGCAATTTGCGGCCCTTCATGCATGCAGTGACACTATGGCGTTGTGCACAGGCTGTGATTAAACATTTGAAGACACAAAAGCAAAATTTTATAAGCAGGACGATACTACAATGATTTTACAACCACTGCGTTCTGCCGAAAACAATTGAGTGCAAATTGTGTGCAAACGAGTGCGCTTAAAAGTTGATATAGGTTTCAGTGCTACAGAAAACCAATACAAAAAACAAAATTGAAGAAATGTAACTTTAGCTTCATTATTTAAAGACACCTGGTTGGAGAAGGCTAAGATCAAACCCAGTGAAAATGTCGGTTTTTTAATATATACTTAAGACCATTTTCTCTCAAATATCTAGAGGAAAATTTAATCGTGGCTGAAAGGCCTTTAAAGGATTTTGGGTCTTTGGGGCCTATGAACGTAGCACCAAGTAAGTATGTTTTACGAAAGTAAGGAACCAAAATTCTAACATGAACCAAAATTATTAAAGAACATGTATATCCTGGTGACACAATATACAGACCAGTAGAGAGGATATAACCTATTAAAGAAAAAAGGATATAATCACCAAACCGTAAATAATTCAATTAAATTTGTCTGGTCCCGTAACAAACATACACACGCAAAAATAGTGTCTATGGAGCGCCATCAAAAGTTGGTATAGAGACAGCAAATTATTACAAGCAATATTTTGCTCGCTATGCCTTTTCTGCGCGAAATAAACCTAAAAGGAGTTTTTGTGCATTTCTCTGGGCCGCTGCACAACTCTCCCCACCACATTAAATTAGTAAGGCTAATTCTAAATAAGACAGCTGTGCATATTTTTTTTTTTTTTTTTTTTTTTGTAATTGTTGAAGACCGCGACGCACCCTCGCAGAGCCTAATTCCCTAGGTAAGCGAAGAAATAGAGTAGGATAGAAGTAACCTTAAGATGCACAGGCATTATATTTACCGCTAAATGACGAAAATATAACGCGCGGCCGCCTTTCAAATTCAAAGTCGATGAGCTTGTTTACCTTGCTAGGAAAAACACGACACTGACCCACGAACGCATTTTTGCGTTCGTGAACTAGTCCGTGTATCATTACGTGCTTGTCAAAACGGTATTTGGCTAATTATCTGTCTGCTGGTACGCATTTATACCTTTTAAAGTCTTTTAGTATTGTTATACTTTGCATATTTTTATATTTATCTATACCCTCATATCGAATCCTGCGCATCGAGTGTTTCACACTTTCTTGTGCCAGTCACAGGTTGACAGCTCACCATACCGCTCATTTCGAGATTGAAAGCCGGTGAGAAGTGTTGCGTTTCTAGTGTTGTGTTGATTCTGGGTTCTTTTTAAGACCTTTACAGTGGCATCGAAGAATAATTCGACTTCAGTAACCATCCCAGTTTTATATCTTGAGCCCATCAAGAGCTTAAGGACGAAAGGTAAAATCGAAGCAATACCAACAGTACAAAGAAACGAAAGTTTCACGTTTCCGGATATAAAGGTATTTGGTTTATTATTTTACGGTGTGAATGCAGCTCTGTCTTGCCGTACATACCGTGGTGGAGAGAATGTGTCCTGGGAGGTGTTGGGGGGCTTGCCCCCCATCAACCCTCCCCTCGGGCAGTGCCCGAAGGGCACGCCTAGTCACGGCAATTTATATTGATGTATTAGGTTGGTTTATTGGTCAATGTTTTTGGGGGTTGGAACGTGTGAATTCCCGTAGTTTTACCGAAATGTGGGATGGGTTCCCGTAGTTTTTTATTTATTTCGCGTCAGTCCGTAAACTTTCAAAGATGGCGGTTACATCCGTAGAATTTCATTGGCCGATTTTAAGCGCTTTTTGTGCTTGTTTTACGCATTTTTTATCGTTATCGTTATTCTTATTTGCTTGTTTTACCCCATAATTTCCCTGATATACTTCATGCCCTCCCCTGCTAACGGGACTATCAAATCAAGATCGTCGATGGAGAAATGGTACTCGATCTCCTGAACGATTCATTCGCAAAAGAAACAACGCCGAAAATCGATGAAATAATTTGGATTTCATGCAGAAAAACATCATTTTTTTCGACTTAGTCTCTGCGAGGGTGCGTCGCGGTCTTCAACAATTACCAAAAAAATACCACTTAAACATCTATACAAATTGTAATCATATGAAAGACGAGCCCAAATTTTTATCACGGCAACAATAGAAAGGACGTATAATTAAAAAATAAGAGCCAAACTTTGTCCGACGGACACCGAATGAAACACCGCTAAATTAAACAAGCGCAAAACGTAATGCGGACGAAATCGATATTTTTTTTTTTTTTCATTATAACACATTTTCGTAATCATACAAACCTGAATACCGAAACAACATTAACCAACGAACTTGTGTCAAACCATTAATAATTTTAAATAATCGGTTATTGTAAAATTATCCTTAAACACTTATTGTAACACGCATTTTATTAATAATTATGATATATATTCCGTGCAATATACATGTGCAATTTGCCGGTTCTTTTAATTAAAACGTACTAACCTACTTTTGTCGCGCCTCTGTTATCAGACTTCCCCGCCGGGTAAATTATAAGTCAGACACCCGCCCCAAGTTCGTTTTTGTCGCCTACACATTTCAATCTTCAGGGGCACGTAGGGGAGACACCCACGGGAGAAATAGTTTAATAGAAATTTAAAATTTAGGAATAAAATCGAAAGACGAACGAAAATTCGTCGCCGCTGCAACATGCGCCGCGCCGGTGTCCGTGTTGCCGATATCTCCCTGGGGGTGAAATTTCGCCGTAGTTTTCAGAAATCTCGCGAGACATCGAGATTTGTAGAAAGGCAACCTTTGATTTTGAATTAAAGCACGGCCAGTGAGGTCCCCACAAATTATTGAATTCCCCGGCATGTACGAACAATATTAAATAATTCAAATACACTTTCCGCGGCTGCCTTAATTAGGATTGCCCAAAATAATTTACCACACCCCTTATTAGCACGATGTCTAATTATAACCAAATCACATTATCAATACATTTAACACATACCGTCAGTGCGGAGGGTACAGGCGAGCTGCGGCAAGGAGGAACTGATGGAATCTTTTGTTCTCCGCCGGGTACATGATTTGAAAAATGGCCTTAGCCAAGTACCCGGCGAAGTGGTATGTCCTCCTGCCGAAGCGGGGCACTTTGATCTTCGCTTCCCTCCATTTCCGCTCGATCGTGTTTGTGTGCGCTTTACTTTTGGGGTCAACAAAATTATATGAATGATTCACAGTTAAATGTTGATAGCCCTCTTTCTCCAAGCAGTTGTATGCCTTCCAACAATCACTAATGACCGTTGTCCCTGGGTGGATACGCTCTTTAATTACTTTAAGCAAAAGTGTGTCACGCGTCTCCACGGCAACGAGGAAAAAATCCCTACTCTTGCGGCATACTCCTCCAAAAACCCACTGACCTTCTATTACACGACCTACGTTATATTTACGTTTACCAAATTTAGATTCATCAATCTCGACAATTTCCCCTGACCCACCAATTTTGTCGGATTGATTTTCAAAACGCCAGATAATTAAAACCTCCCGGCAGAAGCTCGCCCAATCGCAAATAGTCCGGTTTGGGAAATTAAACTCGCTCCGTGCAGATGCGTAAGAAAACCTCTCTCGCAGATACAAATTTACAAATTTTAAATTAGTTTCAAAATCGAGCTTACTATTATCAAACCAGGTGTTCTTAAAAAGTGATTTTTTGAAATTGCATCTAACTTTTCGATTATTTTTTGGGGGGGTCTTGTCGCACCTGAATGAATTTATATTATCATCGCGACGGCATTCGCCGTCGCATTTTGGGCATTTCATGGCCTCCAAAATGAGGCCATGTACGGCAAAGATCGAGCAAGAGGGAAGGCTGGGTGCCGTACTTTTCCCAGAAGTGCCCATACCTATCATGATATAATAAAAAAAAAAAATTGATCCATTATGATATAGGCAAAAATATTTTATATTTGAAAATACATAAACATTTAATAATATAAATAATAAACATTTAAACTTACCCCATGTCACACTCCGCACAAAAATTTAGTTGCCATGACGGTGGCTTACAGGCAAGTGACTACGTAATAAGATTGGGTATTGTTCCGATTGGGAGGCAATTGATGTAACAAGGCAGTAGCATTGTTAGATTAACAATCAATCAAGGTTATGATAAAGATTATAGTAATGGTAAATTAACCACATTACACAGAATACAACATATAATGTATAAGCATAAATTGATTTGAGGAAATGTCATTATAAATTACATAAAATAATGTATAAAAATAGTAATCGGCAATGATTCCAGGTTGGTTGAAAGTGGTGCACCGAAAACGTGACCTTCATAGAAAACGCAATTATAGAAAATGGAATAACAGAAAATATAGAAAACGAGCTGTAAAATGTAAACATAAACAAAGAACTCTGCCGCAGCGCCGCGTTTTTTTTTTTCCGTTTAACGGTAAATATAAGGCCTGTGCATCTAAAGATTACTTCTATCCTACTCTATTTCTTCCGCTCTATAAGATGGCGGTGTCCATTTTCCTCTATCTACGCGGGTCGCGGTCTTCAACCTCTACCCAATCAAATTTGTCTGGTCCCATAAAAACGTACACACGCAAAATGGAGCGTCTATGGAGCGCCATCAAAAGTTGGTAATAGCTACCAGATAAGTTGCAACAATATTGCAAGCAATATTTTGCTCGCTATGCCTTTTCTGTGCAATATAAACCGAAAAAGCGTTTGTGCATTTCTCTGGGCCGCTGCACAACTCTCCCCCACCACATTAAAGCGGTAAGGGTATTTCTAAGAAAGACAGCCGCACATTTTTTTTTTTTTTTTTCCCCCCTTCCCCCTTCAATCTTGGGTGACCCGTGGGGAATAGAGGGTTGGAAGGGGGGGGCACACAAACGGGAGAAGTAGTGGAATCAAAAGTGAAAATTAAAAAAAAAAAAAAGCAAAATCCGAGTCCGTCGCCGTCGCAAGATGCGCCGCGCCGGTGTTGCCGAAATCCTAACAAAATCCCTAACCTAACCCGGACCCCCTTCCCTGGGGGTATTTGCCCCCTTTTTGATCCCCTTTTTTTCGATATTTCCTTACCGGGGGCAAGCCACGGACCCCTTAAGGGTATTTCGCCGTTCGTACAGACATGTACGAACACTAGTTAATAATTGTTATAATTCCCTCGGTATATGTAGTGCGGCCACCTTAATATTGCTGCGTCAAGTCTGAACCTTTGTTAATATTTAAGTAGCACAATATTTTTAAACTTTGCATTTATTATTTTTTTTTTTTATGATATTCCTTCTAAGTATGTGTACATAAAATGGCAAGACATGACCGGAAAAACCCACGGCTGTTACAAAATACATAATACCCTGCTTTTATTCCGGGCCTTTTAACCCAATGTTTCATATCGCGCCACAATCTTTCAATGTTCTGTGTATGGATTTGTGGGTCATGTGGGTTTACAAAATTTTCAGAATGATTAATACTCAGATGTTTTTAACCATGGTATAGGCCCATCCATCACTGTATCATGCTGTCTGGTTTTATATATTTCTTAATTAGGGGTATAAGCGTGTCTGCACTCCGGTCACTGGCCAAAAGTTGATAATACATTTTTTTTACTGACATGCTCAATACTCCCAAAGACCCCCACCTGTCTGCCCCTGTTATCTTCACCATACGAGCAGCTTCTCGTCGATCTCAATGATTACCCCGGCATCTCCTATTGAATTTTTATTTTGTAACATTTTGGGGTACTTCAGAACAAACACTCCAATCTACGCTACTCAGTTTTGACATGCCGATACATTTTGAGTTTCATGATCCCAATACTTTTGCAACCAATGACTAACAAACATAACTACTTTAAATGGTGCCAAATGTGTCCCTTGCAGAAACGTGCCACTGTAATCGCTGATCGAAAAACGCTACATTTCCGACGTTTAGTTTTTCGAAGTTTTTTCATCTGCCACAATACCACGGATTTTCACGGTATTTGCAAGGTAAATTACAATGTGGACAATTTACCGCCCTTGGCAAAACTGTGCTCTGAAAAATTCAATAAAGTCATCATTTTTCGCAAAGTATTCAGATATTTCACAATAGTAGTGAGGGTTACACCTGCCGCACCTGAGATCCGTTTTGTTAATTAAACTCGCTTTACTCAACTACACATACCTGTTCCAGACGCGGTGTCACATGACTGGTCAATAGCATTTCCTGTAATACTTTTGGCTTTGTGAAAATGTCACGCACATGCAGTGTAGAATACTTTCCAAAAGGTTTCATGTGCAATTCATGCAATAACATTTATATAATTGAAAATCCTGTGCATTTGTTCAGGCACCTCTTGCTTGTAATATGGGTGACACCTCGATTTGCGCAGTGTAAGAAATGTTATTTGCTGCTGTAAATCATCATCATCATCATCAAGGGGGCTGACGCCGACGGGGGCGCATAGCCGCATCCACCCTTCGCTTCCACCTACGAGGATCCCTCATGGCTAGACGCCAGGCAGGGACTCGGCCCATCTCTAGTTCTTCACGGCAGGTTTGGTCGATCTGCCCAAGTCACGACTTCCTCGGTCGTCCCACAGGCTCTCCTCCACCCAGGGTTGTCTCGAACAGACGACGACCTGATGGGGAGGATCATCGTGAGGAACGCGAGCCAGGTGGCCGTATAGCCTGAGTTGGCGATTACGGATTGTGCAGATAACAGGTCCTGTGCCAGTCTCACGGTGCAACCGTTGGTTGGACACATGGTCCCGCCAACAGTACCCCATGATCTGGTGCAAGGACCTATTACAAAAGGCTTCAAGACAAGCCTCCAAGGCACAGGACAATGTCCAGGTTTTGCTACCGTATAGCAAAACTGGCATTATCAGGGCCTTGAAAACCCGTAGCTTGGTCCTGCACAGGTACCGACATCTCCAAATACTTTTGTTGAGAGAGTTCATGACCCCTGCTGCCAGGCCAATCTGTCTGCTGACTTCATGGTCTGACATCCCAGAGTTATGAACTACACTACCAAGGTATGTAAAGCTCTCTGTGACTTAAATGTCCTCGCCGCAAGCACGTACCGACTGAACAGGTTCTCCTAACAAGTCCCCAAATTCCTGGACCTTGGTCTTGGTCCAGGAGACCTCTAGACCCAAGGGCATTCGCAACCGTCATCAAGCAAAGTCAAGGTCTGTAAGCTTGATATTGCCCAGCGTTGCTCCACAATGATTTTGAACAGTAGCTCTGCCCAGTATCCAGTCCATGCAAGTGTTGAAAAGAGTTGGTGCAAGGACACAGCCTTGCCTCACTCCTGAACTAACAGGAAAGAAGCTTGACAGGCCCCCACCATACTTTACAGCACTTTCAGTACCAGTATACAGGCTTGCTATTAGTCCAATAATCCTTGTGGGAATTCCTCTCAGCCTCAGGATCTCCCAAAGTGACTCCCGATGCACCGTATCGAACGCCTTCTTGAGGTCGATGTAGGCTGTACATACTCGATAATATTGTGTAGATGCTGTATTGTTATCTTTTAAAGCCCCCCCCCTAAAAAAAAAAAAAAAATTGTAACGGTATGTGGGCTTAATCTATGCATGATACAATAAGTATAGAAAAATGAATAGCCAGAATTTTTTTCGTTTACAAAAGGTAGGGAAGGATATCGGATGGCAATTTTTTTTTTTTTTATTTTATTTATTTATTTTTTGCGTTTGTGCTATTTTTTCGCATTTTTTTTCATTATTTAAGCCTTTTACCCCATAATTTCCCTGATATATTTCATGTCCTCCCCTGCTATCGGAACTTGACACATCAAGATCGTCAGCTGTGAATGCTACAGAAATGATCATCAGATTCGTTCTCATCACATAAGAATAAATCTGATGTAAATATTGTCTGTCCTGATTGTCATAAAGGTAAAATATCCGACTAAGTTGAAAAAAAAGTTTTTCTGTAGAAAATCCAATGATTTCCTGATTCTTGGCATTGTTCTGCAAATTACCATTTCTCCATCAATCTTGATTTGATTCTCATTAGCAGGGGATGTCATGATGTATATCTGGGAAATTATGGGGTTCAACAGGTTTAGATAAGAACGATAAAAAAGTAATTGTTGAAGACCGCGACGCACCCTCGCAGAGACTAAGTTCCAAAGAAGGGGGAGGGAGGTAATCGATATATTCGATTTCATGGTTCCAAATGGGGGTGGGGATGATACTATAAACCTGTAAATGTCTAAATGTTATACATGCCATTTAAAAACGTCTATAACTATCTTTTTATTCCGAAAACAAAAATAACGGTATAATCAAAGACGAGCCAAACTTTGTTTTTCCTCGTGAAGTAAACAAAATGAGCAACATGGACTAATCAATTATATGCTGGGGATATTTTCGTCACTTAGTAGTAAATGAGGCTGCTGCAGCTTAAACTATTTGACTCTTATGCTCTGAAAGATGGCCATTTCCCTCTATCTCTGCATGTCAGTCTCGGTAACTTGTACCATCATAAACATAGTTACATCTGCAGCGTCCTCATATTCAATGCTAATGGATGTATGCTTAAAGAAATTGAGATCACACATCAGTTCCTAACACAATTTTCGGATAATATGCAGTACGAGGTAGTGGCTGAGTTGGTTAATAAATCCTATATGAAATGAAAAATACAAAAGACAATTTTCTTCTGTTGATGGCATTTTTGTGCAAATGCTTTCCAAAAGTGCTATATGTAAATGAAGAGGTGAGAGCCCAATTTTAACTAAATCTATCATATTTACATGTCGAGAGTAAACATTGGAATGATCGCATAACTCGTTACTGCAATGTACTAAGTAGTTCATCTTACTAAGCACTTGTTAAAATGTTTTGTTAATAAGTGTCGCTGTTCCACACTTATCTTTCAATGTCCTTTATTAATGTTATACCTCATTTACGTGTTAAGATTCATTTATACAGTTTTGTACGAGAATAGGTTTGAAGAACCTGTGCACGCGCATGTCTCTCCGGGCGCCAGTTTCGATAGGAGTATTTCCGGCCATTCGCTGACAAGGCCGGCGAGAAAGGTTTCATTTTCGGTGCTGCGTCGATTCTGGGTTTATTAAGACTGTACAGTGGCAACGAAGAATTAATGACTTGTGTTGACTAGAATTCTTATGCTCTCAAGAATATTTCCCTGTATCGGTGCATCTCGCGCGGTAACTTTTTTTCTTCTATTCACTTTTCATCCCTCCTACCCCTTCCTAGTTCCTCTACTCTCCATTCCTAGTTTTCCTTCCTTGATGTTTAAAACTTATTATTAAGCAATTTACGTGATAGCTCTGTCATGTAACACACACAAGTACAGCTCTTGTATTTTTGTAGAAATGTCCTCTAATTTTAAACTGCGGAGTTACAATGGTTTTCTGTTGCTAGTTAGTTTGGTGGGTCAGTGGCCCATTGGTGTTATTGGGGTCAAAAGCTAGATAGCCATTTGTTTAGCATATTGATTAGCATATTCATTATAGATGCGAGTGATAAGTACTTAGTTGATGTTCAGCTTTGTTCATAATGTATTATGTAGAGTGCCATGTAGCAGTTCATAAATGTATTGCAGACAATACATTTATGAATTGCTAAATTATTTTGAATAGATTTAATGAAACGTATCTCACTCTTTAGCAAGTGTCAGATGAGCAGATGATCGAAGGAAATGTAGATCATAAGATTTTGACAGAAGGCTTTGTATCCTGAAGTAAACACTTTCAAGTAAATATTTTGGAGCCAAGATGCACCTAATATAAATGTGCTAATACTCTTGCTTCACACAACCTTGATTAACATAACAGATGAGATTAGAATCAGGGCTGTGTGTAGTTGAAAGTACGTAAAGTTAAAGAACATTTTCTTTTCGCAGATATAGTACAAGCAACAGATACTCCATTTTTCCTGTCGTAAGTGAGAAGACACGATGGCTCCAGTAAGTGCAAGTACTCAAGTCAAGATGGCTGGTTCGCTAGCGGCCAAAGTAGGGCTCGGTGGCATCCGGAAGGCCACCCAGAGAGTCATCCAGAAAAAGAAAAATAGCTCGAACCCCATCGTAAAGAAGGCCTTCGAAACCGGAATGCGAAGTCTAGTAGAGCACGGGATAGGGAAAGTCCTACGAGCCGGAGGAGTCCAACGAATGGCAGAGAGGGGGTTCTCGAAAGTCAAAAGGGAAGAGTTCCGGAAAGTGGCCGACGACGTAAAGAAACTAGCGATGTCAGGTTTGCTGAAGGTGTTCACTCGAGAGCTCCCTGCGTGTGGCGACTCCGAGGGCAATCAACACGAAGTGGGTGGAGGAAAGTTATATAATTCTACTCGAGAGTCAGAGGTTGACTTTCATAGCTTTTTAAATTAAGGAAGTCTATGGGTAAATTAATAACTTTTAATACCGTTTTTAAGAATAAAATTTTAATGTATGTGCACTTGTATTTTTGTACGTTCCTTGGTCTTATCATACAAATGTGCAGCCCACACAATCTCTCTCTCTCTCTCTCTCTCTCTCTCTCTCTCTCTCTCTCTCTCTCTCTCTCCAAGCAGTAGTCTGGTATATTAAGTTTGTTCTGGAGCACAGCAATCTTTAATGTCAATGAAGGTTTGAAGTTGCTCTTAACTGACAGTGTTGGTCATATGGAGATTACACAAAAAGGTGTTCATGTAAAAATATATCTTGGAATAAATTACTTAATTGGCTAATATGTATATACAAATTCAGATCTAAAGGTCAGGTACCAAATATTTCTAGCCCATGCTCTCGGCTTTCTTCCTCGCTGTGTAACTTTCCTCTCGCCCTACCACTCACATGCTACATAATTATCCACACAACTTGCAGTACACTTTGGTTAAGAACAAACAACTTGCGCTCCTCGGACGAGCGCAAGCAGATGCACAAGCATTCTAACACTGCGGCACCCCTTTCAATCCCCCTTTCCTCTTCCATATCTTCAACCCCTTCTATCCCATTACTAAGGTGTGATAGCCCTGCTGAAAGAATGAAAAGTTGGCTTTGTCCCAGTCATGTGAAAGGCCTCTAGGAGTCATGAGCATGGTTTTCTTTGTTAGTTGCCTAGCCCTTAACCTCTATGGGGACCCTGAGGGGTAAACAGATTCTTTTCCCAATTTTATTCAGGCCAAATAAGATTCTTTACCCTGAGGGTTATTAAGGCTTCCCCCCTTTGTCAACTAGCCTGTGATTTCGAATTTCATGGTTGACCCCTTCCCCTCCTTTGACCACGGCTCCGACCACTGCTATTTATATCCAATCCTCGACGTTTACTAACCACTCTATCCATGCCAAACAACCTACACAGGTTATCACTCAACCTTAAGAATGCACCCCTTTCTCTCCCAACATTCTCCTCTCCATCTCCTAATGCAGTCTTCTTCAATGTCTGTCATCTTATTCCTCCTCTTCATCCTTACCACCCCACAGAACCACAGAACTTCCTCCCGCCCTCGTCCTTCTACCTTTTGAGTACTTTGGCCCAGCCAAGTGGGATCGATTCTTTGATTTCCCCCACAGCCGCCTACTCTTGAATACTCTTCTTTCAACAAAACCTCCAAAAACAAGTAGGCAAAGTTACATTTCGCAGTCGCTCTGATCGGTCACACCTAGTCAGTCCCATCAGAAACCCAAGCTCGTACACTATCTACCATAACTGACATCACTGGCAAACCCATTCATGCCGAACCTCACCTCTTAATACTTGTACTGGAACTGCTTCTATCCTTCCAAATGCTTGTCCTATATACAGCAAGAACTGGTCACCTACTTACCTGCCTTGCTGATTCCTCCCAGAAGCCAGCCTAAGTCCCATATCAATATTGCCAAGATTAGCTTCTGTAAACGTGAACCCCCTTACACACGCGCGCGCGCACAATCTATCTCCCTCATTTAACACAACTAATGTAACCTGCATCAAACCACGAACATGTTTGAAATGAATTACAAGAATCGAGTACCTATGTTACACACACATACATAAAATCTAATTTTGAAGTTGTAATACTGTTTAGTTACAAATACACGTACAAAGAAATGTGACCTTATTTGAATAATAATCGATTAAGGCTTTATTGAAATGGGTAATAGTGAAGGATTGTTAAATATCCCACTCTTAACTTCCTTGCTTGACAACCTTCCTTTAAGCAGTCCCCCTCCCCCCTCTAGAATATCCTGGATCCGCTCCTGTACACATTATTGTTGAATTGTACTACAGCCTGTCACTAGGATTCTCAAGTGTTCTACGTGTAAAAGACGTAATATAAAAGGGTTTTAGGATTAACTGACTGCGTTTTTACCATGGGTGTAAAGAACATACTTGAAGTTGTTAATTAATAGATCGTAAACAAGCTGAGGACATGCCATTAAAGTACTAGCTTAGCTTTTGTGGCAAGTTTCGAAAAGGTATGGACGAATGAATACTTCGCAATAGAGAAATAAGATAGAAATTACATAAGATTCCCGTGTAAAACCATTCAATACCTGACGTTTTGAAATGAATACTTAGATTTTACTTCAACATATCACACTGTAAAGGCATGTTCAAATAAGCTGGCATGGTCGGCCTGTAAAGCTGACGTCACAGGCGAGAAAACGAGGAAACTGCCTGCTTAGAGTAGTTTATCCGCCTGTGACGTCATCTCTTCGTGCCCGCGCATGTACCCAGCTATCATGCCCGCTATTCTTTCAAAAGGGACCAAAAGAAAATATTTGATTTTTTTTTTCTTTTTACATGGATGGGTAGCATGCCAGGAAAAAATGGAAAAAATTGCAATCAAATCATGAATTCGGTAATATATGCGTTAATAATAACGTTTACATAACATGCCATTTGCAAATATTCTTTCTAGCTCATCCTGTTCTGCTTTGTGACAAATCTTGGCTACTTACATTTTTTTCCGAAAAAGATAAAAGTTAGTACATATCTTTTCATAGCTGCATTTTATTAGTACTTTCTCTGGTTTTATTTCGGGTCTATATCTCTTGAACTACTTGCATTTATTTATTCTTATTTTTTATTTTTTTTTTTATTTCTTTATAATTTTATATTATTATTATATTTTTCATTTGCCAATTACAACAAAAATATAATTGGGTTACTTTTAAAAGGTTAGAAAGGAATTCCCTATTCGTTGTTTTGATTTAGTCGTAACTTCCATCAGGTAACTGTTTTCATGGACACAATTTTCAGAAAGGTAATACCGAAAATTCAATGTTCATTTCATAATTAGTAGGTAGAATTGATAATTTCGTTAATCAAAGAATATTTCCAAATTATTTTCCTTTAATTTGTTGTGATAGTGTAACATGAAAATGTCTTCGTGAATCAACGCTTAGTTTTAAAAAATGAAAAGGAAAAAGATCTTAACAGGAATTTTTAAACAAACCGTTCCATTAATACGTTTTTTTTTTTTCTTTATACATGATATATAAGGATTAACTTGACTGGGTTCGAGCTGCCACTTATTCGTAATAAATTTATCAGGAAATCGAGGATAAAAATCCTTTACAAAGATTTTTTATTCACTGTGCAAACTCGAACTCAATACATATCTGTTCCTTTGTTGTTTTTGAGCGTCGTCCAACGCTTGTAACGGACATCGTCAGGAGCTACCCTTTGATGGCTACAAAATTATTATTATTATTACTAATACTATTCATGTGGCTTTATTGTGCTAGCCCTTAGCAGACGCTAGGTCTCTCCCGTTTGTAATGTGGTAGGGGTAAGTGATGGTATTTGGTGTCATTTTGCGAAGTTGTTAAATTTGTTAGATTTGTTATCGTTGAAGTCGACTCTTAATTGAGAATGTATTGGATTTTATTATTAATCTAATATCTTGTGCATCGTAATGATAATTATTTTATATTAATGGTATTCAGTAATTTGTATATTACTAATTATCTTGTAAGGTCAAATGCGATATTTTCTGTGGTCCATGTTGTTTGTAGAGTATGTAAGAGCGGGAGCACAATTTTGGAAATCTTGCCTGCGGTTCACTTATGATTGGAGGAATCACCACAACCGTAAGTAAATGGTCCTCTGGGGCCGGATTTACTAACGTTTTACGAGATCGTAAATGGTTTGTTTACATTGTAAAACAAGCTAGTCTATCGTTTCTCGCAACGAGCGTATTTTCAAAACACTCCCGAGGTCGTAAACACATCTCCGTACGAGAGACATATACGGGAGTCCGAAACCACTCGTAACGCTTGTCGTGGCGATCTACCTCAGCTTATATCAGCCTCCTAAATACCTTCAGGAGTGTGTAAATGTCACTACGATACATAGCAATAGATAATACGGTTGTGGCGGTTACGAGACCCCTGGACTCTCGTTTGGCATTTGAAAATGAGTCGTAACGTCGCTAGTTGAGAAATCGTTGATACTTCTGGTAACCATTACGAGAGAGTTTAGTAAATCCGGCCCCATTGATGTTAGTTTATCGTTCCATTGATTATACTATATTTGTCTTGTTTATGTCGGTTTCGTATTGTTTTGCGTTGTGCTCCCTTTACAATTTGCGGTTATCATTGCAGGCCTATATTAAATTTGAATATTTACGATATTTAACTTAAATATCTATGTTAGCATAATACATGTAAAGTAAAAAGTGGTCATTTATTCAGTGGTTGTATATTACACTGAAGAGATGTCCTTCTTTGCTGAAAACATATGACGGTTTTGGATTATATCAGTGAGGACGTTTTGAGATTAATTCTAAAATACACGAGTCTGCCCTCGAATATTAACCTCCAAGACCATTTTCTTTAAATACATTACGGGTGAGGTATACATA
>NW_020870118.1:90745-93245 GCF_003789085.1 Penaeus vannamei | reverse complement strand
CAAATGTCATATTGTTTACATTTGCTTACTGGGTGATAATCATACACTTCTAGGACATGCAATTTATTAGCTAGTGTTACCTATAAACATGTTGCATAAACCACTTGTACTATTTCCTAGGAGAATTTCTTATTCATGGTCGTTGTCGTGAGCATCTTGAGGGCTTTCAAATGCCCTTTTCTTCAGGGCGGCCAAATTGTTCATTTACGTACAAGAAGTTAGACGACTCCTGGCATGGGATAGCTTCTGATGGTTCTACGCAAGTCAGCTGTTTCTGGTCGAACACGGAGCCCTCACCACACAGTAGGCTGTTGGGTAGTAATATTTGTTAATTCATGGTATTGTAATTACAATATTAGAATGTGGAATATCATTCATATGATACAACTATTGAAAACAAGATAGGAACTTATCTGGAATAATTTTCCTGTATTCATAACATACCTGTATTGATAAGTTTCAATGGCACCATTGGAGAAGAGTGCAGGATAACAGATATGGAAGATATTGCAGGAGTTGTCCTGGTCAGCATAGTAACCATAAGGACGTTCAGAACAAGAGAAGGACGTCGAGATGTCTCCTAACAAAGCAGTGGCTCCTGCTGGGAGGTTCAAGGGCTCGAAGATTCCATCAGCATACTGTAGGTCTTCAAAGCCTGAAACAGACCCTGCATTCCCAAGACTACTTAGGAATGATCCACCAGCGCCGCCAGCTCCGAATCCACTGCCAGCACCTCCAGCTCCGAATCCACTGCCAGCACCTCCAGCTCCGAATCCACTGCCAGCACCTCCAGCTCCGAATCCACTTCCAGCTGCCAGCCACCGAATCCACTGCCAGCACCTACTTGGCCGCTACCAGCTCTGAATCTACTGCCTGCACCTTGCTGGCCTCCAGCTCCTGCTCCGAATGCACTGCCTGCTCCTCCTTGACTGCTTCCAGTGCCAAAGCCACTGCCTGTGCCTCCTCGACTGCCTACAGCACCGAATCTGCTGCCTGCACCTTGTTGGCCTCCGGCTCCTGCTCCGAACCCGCTTCCAGCACCTCCCTGACTGCCTCCAGCACCAAATCTGCTTCCTGCACCTTGGCCTCCGGCTCCTGCTCCGAACCCACTGCCCCCTGCACCTCCTTGGCTACCTCCAGCACCGAATCTGCTACCAGCACCTTGGCTTCCAGCTCCTGCACCTCCTCGGCTGCTTCCAGCACCAAATCGGCTGCCAGCACCTTGTTGACCTGCAGTTCCTACACCAAATCCACTGCCAGCACCTCCTCGGCTGCCTCCTGCACCTCCTTGGCTACCTCCAGCTCCAAATCTGCTGCCAGCACCTTGTTGGCCTCCAGCTCCTGATCCAAATCCACTGCCTCCTGCACCTCCTCGGCTGCCTCCTGCGCCTCCTTGGCTACCTCCAGCTCCAAATCTGCTGCCAGCACCTTGGCCTCCAATTCCTGATCCAAATCCACTGCCAGAACTTCCTTGGCTGCTTCCAGCCCCAAATCTGCTGCCAGCACCTTGTTGGCCCCCAGCTCCTGATCCAAAACCACTGCCAGCACCTCCTCGGCTGCCTCCTGCTCCTCCTTGGCTGCCTCCAGCTCCAAATCTGCTGCCAGCACCTTGTTGGCCTCCAGTGCTTGCTCCGAATCCACTACCAGAACCTCCCTGGCTACCTCCAGCACCGAATCTACTGCCTGCTCCTTGTTGGCCTGCAGTTCCTACACCAAATCCACTGCCAGAACTTCCTTGACTACCTCCAGCTCCAAATCTGCTGCCAGTACTTTGTTGGCCTCCAGCTCCTGATCCAAAACCACTACCAGAACCTCCCTGACTGCCTCCAGCACCGAATCTACTGCCAGCTCCTTGTTGGCCTCCAGTTCCGGTTCCAAATCCACTGCCAGCACCTCCTGCTCTGAATGTGGTGCCAGAACTCTGTTGGCGACCTCCAGCTCCTGCTTGGAACACACTGCCAGTAGCTCCTTGCTGACTTACTCCAAAGCCGCTGCCAGTGCCTCCTTGGTTGGTTCCAGGTCCAAATGTGCTACCAGTACTCCCTTGGGAACTTCCAGCTCCTGCTCTGAATGTACTGCCAAAGCTTTGTTGTCGGCCTCCAGTTGCACTTCCGAATACACTGCCAGAACCTCTTTGGCTTCCTCCAGCTCCAAAAGTGCTTCCACCTCTCTGACTGCCTCCAGCTGTGAATGCGCTGCCAGTACTTCCTTGGCGGTTTCCTGTTCCAGTTCCTGCACTGATAGCGCCACCAGAACTTCCCTGGCTGACTCCACTGCCAACACCTACTTGGCTTCCTCCAGCTCTAAATACGGTGCTAGTTCCTCTCTGGCTGCCTGCAGGTCCAACGGCACTGCCAGCACTTCCTCGGATGCCTGTGCCACCTTGATTGTTCTGGAAGGAGCTGCTTTGGAATGAAGATCCTGCAAGTTTGACCGAAACCTGTTGTTGTCCTTGTTGGCCTTGATTGTTTTGGAATGATCCAGGCTGACTGAAGCCATT
>NW_020870118.1:80745-83245 GCF_003789085.1 Penaeus vannamei | reverse complement strand
ATTCTTATCTTCTCTGTGTTGTGAAGATATTCGTTCTCATTTTATCTCTTGTGTTGTGAAGATATTCGTTCTCATTCTTATCTTTTGTATTGTGAAATATTCGTTCTCATTCTTCTTGTATTGAGAAGATATTCGTCTCTTCTGAAGATATTCGTTCATTCTTATCTCTTGTATTGTGAAGATATTCGTTCTCATTCTTATCTTCTCTTGCAGACTCGTTCTCATTCTTATCTTCTCTTCGTATTGAAGATATTCGTTCTCATTTTTATCTTTTGTATTGTGAAGATATTCGTTCTCATTCCTACCCTCTCTTGTATTGAGAAGATATTCGTTCTCATTCCTATCTCTCTTGTACTGTGAAGATATTCGTTCTCATTCCTACCCTATTCCTATTCGTTCTCATTCGTATCTTCTCTCCAACCAAAACCCTTGCTTCACCACCCTCCGATGTCATATTTCCAGGTCCGCCATTGCGTAGGAACAGAGACCCAACGAGCCAACACACACTCAACACACAAAGCACTTGGTTCCCGCAACAACTGCATTGTCCCAGACCTTTTTTTGGCACGTTCAAGGTCTTCGCAATATGACACCTTATGACTTCGGAATCTCACAGGCAGATGCATGCACAGGTTGGTGTTTATAATTGATAAATACAAGTTTCTATTTGTTTAGCGGGGTTTGGTTCTACAATTACTGTTAGGTGATTAGCGATTTGATAAGAAACGTTACTTTGTCTTCTGTGAACTGTTTATGTAGTTGTTTATATACTACAATGTATGTCCGTGTACACGTGTGTGTATACATATCAAGCACGATTTAAATCCCTAACAAAAACTATTTGATTGTCAAATGATGGGGATAATTAACACATTGAAGTAATAACCCAAATCTCCTTTACATCGAATTGCATCTTTTCTCTTCAGTAAAAAATATATACCACTAAGTGATTGTAAATGTTGCTAAATGTGCCATCGTCATCATTATCTTTGCATAATCGCCGTCGCCATTATTATCATTATCTTATTCAAATAGCATTCGTATTGTTACTATCATTATCATCGTTATCATTATTATCATTATCTTATTCAAATAGCACTAGTATTGTTACTATTACTATTAACATTATCATCATTAGGATCATTATTTTTATTCAAATAGCACTAGTATTGTTCCTATTACTATATTCATCATCCCCATCATTATTATCATTATAAGCTATGTTTTAATTTAATTTGTTCGTCCTGCTTGGAATCTTATACCATGTGACTGCGGGGCTAAAGTCACTTCATTTTGACAACAAATATCAAATAATGACAAACACAAAAGGAATCATATTCTA
The DNA here is from genome assembly GCF_003789085.1 of Penaeus vannamei. Taxonomy (NCBI): domain Eukaryota; kingdom Metazoa; phylum Arthropoda; class Malacostraca; order Decapoda; family Penaeidae; genus Penaeus; species Penaeus vannamei. The sequence goes on along the minus strand of NW_020870118.1, from coordinate 81,903 downwards.
GCAATTCTATTCATTATATCATCATTATTGTTCTTATCATTATCATCATCATCATCATTATTATTATCATTAATCATTCTTCGAGGCAAGTACGCTACAGTGGAGTAGTTAGACCGCTAGTATACATTTGCTATTTACACGACTTTCAGAAGTTAAGAAGGGAGTTAGGGGAGGAAGGTGAGGAAGGAAGGAAAGAGAGAGAGAGAGAGAGAAGAGAGAGAGAGAGGAGAGAGAGAGAGAGGAGAGAGAGAGAGAGAGAGAGAGAGAGAAAGGGAGGGGAGGGGCAGAAAGAGGCAAAGAAAGAAGGAGGAGAAGAAGCAAGGAGGGAGAAAGAAGGAAGGGAAAGAAGAAACGGAAGAGAGAGAGAGAAAGGGAGGGGAAGGGGGCCATTAAGAAACAAAGAAAGAAGAGGGTTCACAGAAAAAGGAGATGGAGAAGGGGAATTGGAGGGGAGTTAAAGAGGAAAGAGGAAAAGGAGGAGAGAAGGGAGAGGGGGCACAGAGAGAAAGGGAATTAAAGCAAGGAGGAAAGGGAATAAGGGAACGAAGAAGATGGGGGCTAAGGAGGAAAATAGGAAGGAGCAAATGTAAGGCTTGAAGGGAAGGGAGGATGAGAGAGAAAGAGAGCGGGGAAGAAAAAGGTCAAGGAAGAGAGAAAGGAAGAAAGAGAGGGAGCAAAATGTTGGAATAGGGTGAATAAGAGAGAGAGAGAGGAGAGAATTACCGATTATTTTTTTCCATGGAAAATCTACGGGTCTCCCTTATTATTATTATTATTCATTATACCATTATTATTATCATCATTATTATTATCATTTGCATTGCCATCATAAATAATATTACCAATATTATTATCTTTATAATCAACATTACCATTATATTAGTGTTGTTGTTATTTCTGTTACCATTATTATCTTCATTGTTTTTAATATCATTATTATTACTAATGAATGTAATCATTATGATTATGATTACTTCACTGCCATCATAATGATTTTCATTATGATAACAAAAACATTTTTATCGTAACATTTTATCATCATTACCATCTGTATTATTACTATTATCATATTTGTTATCAGTATTGTTATTATCTTAATGATTATTGCCATCATCACTATCACCATCGTCATTACTATCACTGCCTTCATTATCATTG
>NW_020870118.1:68245-70745 GCF_003789085.1 Penaeus vannamei | reverse complement strand
TCCATTCCATTCAAAACGCAAGCTATCATAGCGTGACAAATAGCCGGCCTGCTCCTTTCTCCCTGCCAGGACCTGCCCCGACCTCTGACAGTGAGTGTCCCGCCCTTCACAGCCGGACTATATAAGGACGAGGCATAGCACACAGGTCATAGTCGGACGCACCCCTCCGCACGCCACAGACATGAAGGTTCTCGTTATTGGTGAGTTGGGAATGGTTTTCCTTATTTCCTGAAAGTTATTGTATGAAAATATCAATACTTTTTCATGCCCAGTAGACATATAACAGTTTATTCACAGCAGGGATTTGTGAATAGGTATATCCTTAAAAATGCTTTATTAGATGAACTGATATTTACCTCGTAATGCATTTCCAGTGACGCTGGCAGCTGCCGCTGTCGGCCAGCAGTTCCAGCAGCAAAGGCAGTATGACACTGCCGTCCGCCTTGCCACTCCCGGATACTTCACACAGGGTGGAAGCTTCACCTCAGCTTCCTTCCAAAACGCAAATGGCCGACTGCAAGGCGACTCCTTCCAGAACTCTTTCCAGACTGCCACTTCAGACGCCAACACCTTCCGTCAGTCTGGACTCTTCCAGAACAGCAACCAGCTCCAGAGGAATGCTGCCACCAACCGCAACCAGTTCCAGACTGGTTCCTTCCAGCAGAACTCCTTCGACTCCAACGCCTTCCAGCAGAACACAAGTCCATTCCAGCAGAACTCAAACGCTCAGTCTGCCAACGCTTCTTCCAGTCAGGTTCCAGTCAGTTTGGTTCCGACAACCGATTCCAGACCAACGCCAATCAGATTAATTCCGGAAGCCGATTCCAGTCCGCCAACCAACAGGACAACTCTTTCCAGACCTTCGACAACCAAAGGAACTCTGCTTCCACATTCTCCACATTCAACAACCAACAGAACCTTGGTGGTCAGTTCCAGCAACGTTCCTCTAGTGGTTTCCAGTCAGGCTTTAATCAGCAGGATTCCAACAACCAATTCCAGTCTAGTTTCAACAACCAGAATTCCAACGATCAATTCCAGTCCACCTTCAACAACCAGAATTCCAATGATCGATTCCAGTCCACTTCAACAACCAGAATTCCAACAACCGATTCCAGTCCACTTCAACCAGAATTCCAACAATCGATTCCAATCCACCTTCAACAACCAGGATTCCAACCGTTTCTCTCAGAACTCTCAGACCAGCTCCTTCCTTCAATCCTCCAGCGACTCCGTCAGCGGAGTCTTCGAGCCTCTGAACCTTCCCTCCGGCGCCAGTGCCTTACTGGGAGGCATCACCAGCGCCTTCAGCTGCCTCGACCGTCCCTACGGCTACTACGCTGACCAGGACAACTCGTGCCGTGTTTTCCACGTGTGCAACCCGACGCTCTTCTCCAACGGCGCCGTCGAAACCTACCAGTACAGGTAAGTGACCTCATTATCCATACAGTTAACAGAAATTGTAAGAAAACTACCACAGTGCAATGTTGAATAGTCTTTCAAAGCGTATAGGAAAAATAAAGGAAAGCATTTGTGTACAAAGTAATATTTTGCTTTATTGAGCATTTTCCAAGCACCTGTCTTATGTTTCTCTGCACAGCTTCATGTGCGGCGAGGGTTCGGTGTTCGACCAGAAGGAGCTGACCTGCGTGGCGGAGTCGTCCGCCATCCCCTGCCAGGAATCCTCCAACTACTTCTACACCAACGAGCAGTTTGGACGCCCCGAAGATAAATCTTTTTAAGAGAATCAAAGACTAACCTTTACAAAGACGGATTATTTTGTTCTTGCGTAGTACAAGGAGGAAGCTTATCTGTACCTTCAGTATATGAAGTGTATTTTTCCAATAAATTAACCAAAGAAATGCTGTTTCATCATTTTGAGCACGCACCTCTGTATGTGAAAACAAAGCCAGAGAGATGAGAATGTCAGATGAGACGATAAGTACAAGGAAAATTTTCATTTCTGTAAAACTTATTTTGTAAAAGTAATAAATTCTAGCGTTACAGCATAAATAAAACGGTGCTTATATATAATATATATATATATATATATATATATATATATATATATATATATAATATATAATACATACAATAAGAAAATGAATAAATAATTCTTTTCAGCAACCTATTTCCCAGGAAACGTGACAGAATGTCCATCCCTTCACCTGTTGCAACAACACTTGAGTTCCTTACGGTTGTTACTTAACCAGCTTCGTCGTAGGGAATAGGCTTGGAAACAGCAAACACTGCAATGAAATTGATTTTGTACACACACGTGTTGTTTACATACAGTATATATCTGCATCAACATCTATTCTTATCTATATCTATATCAGGTATTGATCTATCTATCTATAGTGTATGTAAGTGTGATTGCACGAATGTGTGCCGACAGATTTAGATACATAAAGCAATTACTATAACTTGAATTGTCTCACGCCCGGTTCATTCTTCATAGGTATGCCAAAGATCATGAATGAATATGTTTCTTTTGCTTTAC
>NW_020870118.1:58581-68145 GCF_003789085.1 Penaeus vannamei | reverse complement strand
CGATTGGCTTAGTTGTAAAAAAAATATATTCTGGTACATTCATGTGGCAGGCATAATATATAGACATTCATTGTTACATGAGCGCTTTTGTTATAAATATTAGTAGCTATAATAGCAAACACAACAAAATAATACACACACAAACTATTCACTAACAAAAGCCAATAATTACCTATTACACAAACAGGGCAAATCGTAGAAAACCATTATAGACTTACGTAATCAATTAGAGCGGTGATTCACACTATATACAAAACAACGCAGAGCAAAATCAAGAAATCACACTATAGCTGATTAAATCATAGAAACAACAAAAGCAACACATAACACAATCGATTTAGCAAGAAAAAAGACAAGAAAGAGACACCATATAACACGGAATAAACACACAAATATAGACTATGATAATAGCTATATAACTTCGGGACGTTAATCCATGATGCAGATCATTCAATCAGGGCAGAAGAAGCATGGCTGGCGAGATGGCGAGTCACCGCGCTGTGTGCCATCCATGATTTTCTGTCCAACAGCCATGACATTGTCGCCATGCCAGCTGTGGTACGGGGTTATTGGGATTAATTTATCTTCTCTGCATCCACTCATACAGCATATAGATATAGTTGTCCTTTTTTTAATTGTTTTTACATTTTGAAAAGATGTTAGAATCTGTAATTTGCACAGGGAGAGGAACGTCTATGTTGCTATTGGAAAATTTCCAGGCAGCGCTAGTTATAAATTGACATTACATATCCTTAACTGTGAAAGGACTTGGGAAAATTTCTCTCCAGGTTTTTACATATTGTGCAAAAAAATGACACCTTTTTTTTTTGGGGGATGGGGGTTATGAAATTTAGTAAGCCAGATTTGTGGCAAGTAGGAACTTGAAAGTTAACATCATATCAGTTGAAATTTGTTATTTTTTAGATTTATGAAAGAGTAACCAGATGTTTTGTTAATTGAAATTCAGTATATTTCCCATACACTGTTTTGTTTAGAGGCCAGATTAGTGTATGACCTTAAGAAGAAATATGTAATTTATTATAATTTTGGGTACATCCAACTTAATGATGTATCCAACACAATTACTACCCTTAAGAATTAATTGAGCAAGGAATACTGGATTTTTTCTCCAATTTAATGTAGCTTTATTTTCATTTGGTGTGCATGGAGTGTTTTTTATGCACCATCAAATATAGGAACTACACTTATTCATGACTCTTCTTTGTGATGGTAATGTGAAAAGGTTCACTGAAATATGAAAAAAAGATAATGAAAAGCTCACTAAATACTTTGTCATGGTTTATTATCTATATAGTGAACAAACTGGGTAGCCAAGAAGACTAAAATTTGCAAATATGGTTTTATATTATTGAGGTAATAGACTAGTTGCTTGTGTTGAATGCAGTTCCATATTTCAAGGGTGGCATTGCCCAGGTTAGCTGAGATTTTGTGCTTTAGTGAATAGAATTATAAGGGGTCAATTAAGGCAGCTCTGACTTGTGAATGAATTAGCAGGTTGTTACTAAGCAGCTCTTGAGTGCTTGCTTAAGATGATATATTCAATAGAATGGATAGTGTTGAAAAATGTACTTCACCCTTTGGATCAGGATGCTTCACTGCCTGCATGTGGCCCAAAATACCAGCATTAGGCTTACTTGAACAGCCACTCTGCCAGGTGTGCATCCTGAAGGCTGAGCACGCAAGAACACTCGTCTGCAAGACTCCAAGCCTCCCCTTTGCAATGTTATTTTCTCTTTTCTCTGCATAAGTTTTTTTTTTTTTTTTTTTTTCCAATCTATATTTGTCATTTGATTTGCTTTATCCAGATGATATTGTTTTCCTTGCACAAACTCCTCATCATCTCATTAGGTAGTCCATAATTTGGTGTAATGATAATAACAATAAGTAATATTCAATTTTATTGTAATACAATCTCTGCCAGTCACAGCAGGCAGGAATTGGATCCTGAGCTTGGAAATAGTGTCCGCCCTGGAGCCAGTGTTATTAATCATGGCTCACAGATAGTACATTTCACACACGTTTATCAATGGAAATAATGCAAATGCCTCATCATAAATGCCGACTGAGTCTTATCATTATTTCCATTGACAAATGAGTGTTTATCAGTGGAGCCATGACTGGAAGAATGCCGCCTCCACAGAGGATGATACTTCCATGCTCAGGGTCCTATTCTTATCTGCCATGACTGACGTATTACAGCAAATCAAGTGACAAGTATAGACACTGGAAAATGTCCAAAAAGCTAAAAATGCTTATGCAGAAAAAGATAATGTAATATTGAAATCTAGATATTCAGTATATATTATTTTTTTTCTTCTCTTTTGATTAATAGATTTGTTTTTGTTTTCAGGTTGACGGAAAGTTGTTGTGCTGGCTCTGCACACTGTCATACAAGCGAGCGCTAGCAAAAACAAAAGTAACAGATCCTGCTAGGCATTCTCACATAAAGCTTGGTTCGCGTTCTGGACACCACAAGGATAAGGAAAGGTACAGTTATAACTGAATTATTTATCTTTGCCATTAGAATTGCTACAGGTCACTGGTCTCCTATCTTTACATGATACAAAAAAGAAAAGAAAATTGGCCATGAAAACTATTTCCAATATAGAGTACAGAAAAAATGACTAGGTTAGTTTTTTATGTACAGTAGATACTTAAAGTTTATATTTTTAGTTTATAAGAAAGTATTCACTTTTTCTCCTCACTTTTCTCTCTTCTTCCTTTTCTTTTTCTCTTGTTTCTCTCTCTTTTTCCTTCTCTTTTCACTTTCTTTCTCTTTTTTCTCTTTTCTTCTCATCTCATTTCTATTCTTTTTCTTTTTTTTCTCTTTTTCACTTCTCTTCTCTTCTCTCAAAAAAGAAAACAGAAGAAAAAGAAAATCCAGTTGAAAATATACTACTACTGATTGCCACTGTAATATCGATTGTACTTTTATTTTAACATTGTCTTTTCATGTAGATGGCACTACAAGTACTCAACCTCTAAGGAATCTGTAGGCCCACATGATTTTGCCTGATATCTCCTTTCCTTGAGCATTTAGGAAATGTGCTTTTCTTTTCGTGATATTAACCCCTTGAATCCAGTTATGTCACAGCAAGCACATGGCGGAAAGTACGGGCATTAGGTTACATAAGTCGCGCTCTGCTAGGTATGTGGTGTTTAGGCTGGGCACATATGAATGGTGTGTAGGCTGGGCACATATGAACACGTATGTGGTGAGAAGACTTTATGCTTCCCCTTTGCAAAGTTATATTGCATAACTTTTTAACAATTTCGCCATTTTTCAAAGTCTGTTTTTGTCTTTTGTGTTGCTTTATCCTGATGGTAATAGACTATTTTTCTTGCACAGACCCCATATCATATCTAAGTAGTAAATAACTCGGTGGAAGGGAAAAAAGTAACATTTTAACGATGCTGAGCTTCGAAATAGTGTCCTCCCTGGAGCTGGTGCTTTTCCAGTGATGGCTTATGGACATTACATTCCAAACCCGTTTATCAATGGAAATAGTCAAATGCCCCTTTCTAAATGCCAAATGAGTCTAATAACCCTCCAAGAGATTTGTGCACTCGTGGTGAATCTTTTCCTTCACTCTGACCTTCGCTCATGACAGCAAGTTTGTCTCCCGACCTGCAGCCATTTCTACCCATGAAAGTATTTTCATGTCACTGATTCCTGTTTCAAAAAATGGCATAGGAATCTTTATAAAAAGTAGCATGTAGGGTATTAGTTGAGAAAATTTAATAATGTTTTTTTTTTGGGGGGGGGGGGATGTAACCTGAGTATCCAACTCGCCTCATTTAGCAATTTTATACTATGCACAGAAAACTGGTAAATTTTTGTTTGTAACAGCATTATGGGCTACTCTCCAGACCCTCTGTGATCCCCTGATAGTTGTATGCATATCAAGATTTTAACCACCTCCATGTGGATGACATGACCATCATGTCATGAAAAATTTTGGCTGGAGGGGAATGTGACGTGAACATGCTTTCATGGGAAAATCTGGCTGCAGGCCTGAGTGGCGTGAACCTGTCGTGAGCATTTTGGTTGAAGGCTGGGATGATGGTTAAAACCTCTTGGAAAGTGATTAGAATCATTTGACTTTGAGAAAGGGCTTTTGCATTATCCCATTATTTTAGTCCATGTGATTGTCGTGAAGCAATTGTATCCAAGGGGTTAAACTACTGATCTGGCCTCGCACCCATAGGAAAAGCCGGAACTACTTGCAGCAGGGCTTGAGCATCACTATATAATTTGGGGGGGTTTAGCACAGACAGGTACTCAAAGGGCTAAGCAAATATTCATATACTGTGCAGCTGCATGGAGATTTTGAAGGTTTTTCGATAGTATTATAGTCTGAAGATTTAGAGTTTTAAGATAAGCAGTTTTATATGGTAAATGCTCTTTTTTATGATAGTGATAGTTTTTCAGTTTTCTTTTCAAGATGTTTTTGGAAAATGAGAACATGTAGATACAGACAAATGTAATTGTCTGCATTTATCCATGCCATTATTAATAGTTTTTCAGTTTTCTTTTCAAGATATTTTCAGAAAATGAGAACATATAGATACAGACAAATGTAATTGTCTGCATTTATCCATGCCATCATTAATGTCTAATGGTGGAATTGGGAAAATGTCAAAAGATGGTGAATATTGATTTATAACTTAGGCATGTTCATCTTTCATTGGTTTAATACTCAATTTTTATTCTTTCCTTTTTCTGACTATAACAGACATAAGCTGAGTGGCCACAATAAAAGACCCAATAGACCCGATGTTACGAAAATGCCACAAGAAGAGCCTCCGGCAAAGGTATCATGTGCTATATGCTCTCCTTCTTTTTCTTTTCTTTTTTTCTTCTTTTTTTATTTATTTTTTTGTTTTTTGCTTTAGCCAAGACCAGTGTGGGTTAATAAAGAATTATATCTGGGGCCATACGTTTTTTATTTCTTATTTTGTTGGTTTGTGTAATGCTAGTTGCAAAAGGGGGAAAAAAACCCTCTCAAAATATTAGGAAATCAGGAGGACACACACACTAATCTTAGTATTATCTGTGCTGAGTTATGATTTATTTTTATATTTAATATTTTTATTTTTTGCAATGAATATGTTTTAATGTTTTTCATTTTGTTGTGCAAGGCTTTTGCTATACATAGCATTAGTGATCTAAGTGCTGCATGTTGCTTATAAGTGAATAGTGAAGCTGTACAAAAGGGACCTAGTCATGCTTTGATTTATGAGTTTAAATTAGAAAAGCCATATTTTATTTTGGTTCTGTGATATTTTCACTTTCACAGTTTAATTTGCCTAGCCCACAAAATTAGAGAAATAAAAAGCGAATGGCCTTGCTATTTGGTTTTGCTATCTACAAGGAAGGAACTGTTTTTAATCAAAAGGAGGAAGGTAAGTTCTTGCAGTTAAGAAATGAAGTGATAATTTTAAGCAAGATCGTACAGGCTGTAAAGTACAGTACAACTGGAAGGAAATATTGTAATAAGAATTTCAATATCTTACATATCAGTTTGGAGGAAGGCAGCCAAGTAAATTAGTCATTTACCTCCTTATATTTTTGAGCTAGTAATTTCTGATGTGAGCATCATATGGTTTCTTGATGTGTTTTCATTCCTTTGTCAACACTTACAAGAGTTTTCTCATGTTTTCAGCTGGGATTATATGATACAGACAAAGACATTCAGAGTGTGGAAACACATGACAAATTTAAGAAATTGGTAAGTGTTAAGTAATAACAGAAAAGGTAAAGGATCCGAAAGGGATTGAAACATGAGAGTTGAGGCGCTCATGCTATGAGCACTTTAAAGGAAAATCTGAATAAGTCTTTTGGTGAGTACAATGGAAAAGCCATGGAAAAGGATTTCCTTGAAAAGGGCAGTCACTGTCAGGAAGCTGAATAGGTTGAGGAATAAGTCGAATAGTGTGAGTGAGAAGGGATGGAGAGAATGGACGAAGAGAGTCTATCAAAAAGAGGAATTGTGTATTAGGAAGTTTGGCACTTGGTGAGCCTGAGGAAGATCGATTACAAGGTACAAGTATAGGGAGAGTGATTCAGCAATGTTAAGATTCGTAAGAGTCTATCAACCTAAGGTAAGAGAAGGTTATATTAGTATAAGCAAATAGTGTTAATGGCAATAGATCAGTTTCAGAGTTAAACTCAAGTTTAAGAAGTTATTCTTTTTTTTTTTTCTTCTTTTTTCTTCTTTTTTTTATAAGTTTAATGGAGTTTCACTTGTTAGATGGGAAGGATAATTTTCTTAAAAAGTAATGTACTGTAGTCATTTGGGTTTATCAGACTAAATTTCATACTTTAGATATTCTGTTTATAGATTGATTTACTTCCTTTTCATTAAATCCAGTACAGAGCAAAGAATTTTGGCTATCCAGTGTGGATATCAAAACATCTACATGTATGTGATTAAATCTGTTAACAGATGCATCATCATAGAATATATATATATATATATATATAGTTTGTTTTTAATAATACTGAAACTTAAACACCAATGTATTACCAGGTATCAAGAAATTCTGGTCCAGTTCGAGATGACCCAGGAACAGCTGATCAGCTTGTGCTAATAACACAGCTAAGGGAACGAATAGCTCATCTTGAGAAGCAACTTTCAGGCAAAGATTCCCAGCTTTTGGCAAAAGAAAAACAGGTAAACTTTGGATTGTAGATAATGAGTGCATGTTATAAAAAGTGGGTGAAATAGCAAGTAAAAAAATGGAACCTGCATCACTTGCCCAAAATTTCACAGGTTGTGGGAGTTAGTGTATCAGAAAAATAGGGTTGTGGAGAGGAGGGGTGGTCTGAATGCTTCATGGTAAAATTTCTCCTGTTTGTATGTTTTTTTACTTTGTTGTTTGCTTGTATTCCCTCTTTTCAGTTTATGTATAATCTATATTTAGGTGTTAAATGATTGGTGCCAAGAGGCTATGTATACCTGCCTTGGCCATTTTGAATTTGACACAAGATGGCTCCACAAGTATATAGTTATCAAAAGAGTCAGCTACAAGGCTTATCAGATCCTGCCTGTTTACCCTATTCCTTGAATTTTTGAAAAGCTTTTTATTTTTGTTATCATTTTTAATAATGTTATAGTGATGGTAATGTCAGTATTAATTATAATAATAATGTCCATAACAATAATGATAGTACTAGAAATGAAAATTTTCCCCCAAATTCAAGGAATGGAGTTAACAGGTGAGTTCAGGTAGGCCTAATTATTGGTACCTTGGTGGCTAAGCACTTGTAAATCCATGTGTCAAAAAAAAAAAAAAAAAAAAAAAAAAAAAAAAAAAAAAAAAAAAAAAAATGCTGATTGATTAACTACTCAAACTTTCTCCTTTTTTGATTCAGATGACTGAATTGAAGGCAAGTCAGTTCACGTTCGAACAGGAGCTCCGCCAGAAGATGAAGAATTGCAGCCGGGATTATGAAAGCAAAGTAGAGATCTTGCAGAAGAAGATTCGTGAACAAAGCCGAGAGATTGCTGTGTTAATGAAAGGCAAAAAGAAGGGTGATAGGAATGCCACTCTCTCAGCCACAGACGGAGGCTCATCTGGGACAGACAGTCCTTCTGTAGGGTAATGATAAATGCCTAAGTCCTGGCAGTTTTATTGTTGGTTTCATTTGATTTAGGCTGACATGTATCATACATTGCAGTCTGTTTCATCTGCTTGTTTTAATAGTCAGGAATGATGACTCCACTAATTTTCAGCTGTGTGGAAGTTTCTGTATTAATATAGATACCTCTTTCTTAGTTGATCTTTTACATTCTTGTTTGACAATGGCCACCTAAACAGTGAGTGGAAACTCAGAAATGGTTAGATATGAATGATCTTGATGTAGATGAATATTTTTTTATTCACTGTAATGAATTGGAGATTGTAACTTTTGAAACACAGATTTAAAATATCAGTATTCATATGGCTAATTTACAGTTGTATTTAACATTTTGATATTTGGTTAATGTTCCGTGTACAAGGAATTTAACAAATGTAATTTATCAATTGTGCTGCCAAGTTTAAAGAGATTTCATCTACTGCTTTGCAAGTGTTTTAAAGAAGTGCTAAGGACAGTTGTTTCTGTGGCATGAATAATATTCCATTTTAGACATGGTTAGGAATTTTAGAATATGTAATATGTATTTTTAATAGTAGTAATATTCTTTCAGTGGGATATCTTCAGGTAAAAAAGTATGATTATAAGTTACAAATGAAACGTGGTAGGCCTTGTTCCAGGTAAAGTATAAAACCTGTTCATTTTCGAAGACTAATATGTAAGAAATATAAATTATTAGGGCTTTTTTGTGTAGTAAAGTAATGGAGTAAAATGTTAAAAGTCATGTAATTCTTAAAAGAAAGTCACTACATTTTAGCTGACATTTTCCAGTATTGTATTTCAGTTTTAAGACATTGGTTTTCATTTTTTTTAATGTTATAAGTAGTTGCATATTATGATGATCATGATTAACTGTAGGTACATAGCATAAAGATAGATACTGTGCTATTAACAGTACACCAACTAAAGGCTTGATATATATGATTGGGAACTAGTGATCAGCAAGTGTATATAGATGTGTTCAAACCTATATTAAGAAGTGTAAGGCTATATATTTAATACACACTTTCTGTAGTTATTTTGGAAGTAAATGGTTACTGTTATATGATGTAATGCAGAGATTATTATTCTGTATTTTGTGATTATCATTCATCAATGAAGCAGTTAACAGTGACAAGAAAAATATCACAAGATATTTTTTTCACATAAAATGTAGGTGAAGGGACTGTAATATATCATGTATGATATTTTTTTAGTAGTTACCCAAACAATTTTATTTTGGACTATGATCTAAGCATTGGAAACTAGAACAAATAGTGAAGAGTATATGATGACCCCATTCTCCTAAGATGTAAGAATTTGATTTTAGAAAGTAGATCTTTATATTTGGATTTTTCGACCATTATCTTAGTATACGGAAATGTAACTATCTGATGTTTGTGAATATTCATGGGGGGTCTTATCTTCAACAAGTTTTCTTTTTTTATGGTACATTGTAGTTCTTTCCTTTGAACTACTAATGAGTATGATTGATTGAATTCAATAAATTTCATTATGGAAAATTGCTCACTTCAAAAGCATTGTAGTCAATATTTGATTGTATTGTAAGTGCAGGGAATGTTTGAGTGAACCTGCAGATGCTGTAAGTCGATATGGTTATGTCCTAAATTTACATGAAAGTATAGTTTAAACCCAAATTCAGTTTTGATTATAGGTTTGGTTACTAGTAATGAAACTATTAATCTTCTCTATATCAGGAATTTTATGAATTTGTTGTATATTTGGATATTCCTAAGTAGAATTTGTATTGCAGCATTTATGATATTTGGTGTTGTCTTTTTAGACATTATTAGAAGCCATGATCTTTTTTGTATAATGAAGCTGCAAGGTTCCACACATTCAGAAGATTGTGAAGTAATATTTTATTATCAAAAAGACTTTTCATAGTTTTTATGGAATTT
>NW_020870118.1:43581-46081 GCF_003789085.1 Penaeus vannamei | reverse complement strand
CCTTCTTGTCAAATACGAACGCAAAGGAGGAGGAGGGAGGGGGATGTAGACCAGGCTTTAAAAACAAAATATTCAAGATGTAATGTGTTAGGAAGTGATTTACACCTTCCTTTCGGTCACTCCCCCCTCCTCTGCCCCCTCCCCCCCATCCTGAGGCCGCTGAGTGACAACCGCAGCGAGCCCGTTTAACAGCCATAAACCATACATGCCGGGGTTTACAGCACCAGAGGGCTTGCTGTGCTTTACGGTATAAATATGGTTGACCGAAGAGTGTGCTGGGTTAAGGCGGAGAGTCCCGGCAGTGACCGAGGCATTGTATTTTACCGGCGAGCATGTACATGTAAGCGGTTTATGCCAACCTGCCTTCTTTGTCAGGTTCATAAACGGCCAGCTATTAAAATACAAATTAAGCCCGGCGACCAGCTTGAGTACATTGTCAAGCTTTGGGGCTACTATGGGTGGCTGCATACGGCTAAACTCCTTCTCAGAAAGGTATACAGATGCCTATGGTGCAGGCTGATGAGTATATATGTATTAATTGATAGGACTTAGTGTGTTTTCAAATTCAAGAACACATTAAGCCTCACCAAAGATTTTCGTGAGCATTTATACGTTCGAAATAAGAGACACTCTAAATAGCCTACATTTCACTGATATGTAGGATTGTCCCTGTATAATAGCATCCTCGGCTGGAAAATTCTGTCCCTACAACGTGCTCTCCCCATTTCTTATTCCACTTCACTGTGTGTGGGTATGGATACACACGCAAACGGACACATATACACAGGCTTATAAACTTACGCTTACGTACACATTCATAGATACAGGCACGCCCACACACATACACGCACATACACTCACACATTCACACACACACACACATACACACACACACAAAAAAAAGAAAAAAATGAAAAAGTGAAAAAAAAAAAAAATGAAAATATGAAAATGAAAGAGTTTGATAGAGAGAGAGAGAGAGAGAGAGAGAGAGAGAGAGAGAGAGAGAGAGAGAGAGAGAGAGAGAGAGAGAGAGAGAAGAGAGAGAGAGAGAGATGGGATGGGGGGGGGTTCAAATTCAAATTCAAAACACTTATTTCCGCTAGTTACAATTGTTTTTGCGTAAATCTTTACAGGATACAATAATATACTGTAGAATAAGTAGAAACATCAGGTAAATTAGTAGGAGTTATCAAAAAAATTTTCACATAATTATATTTGTTTACATTGACTTGCGTTGCATTTAATTGTCAGGTGCCATTGACAATTTAAAAGATGTTCGTCTAATTTAATGTTGAAAGTATTGATGTTGAAGATGTTTCTAATATTTTGTGGATGTCTTGACCTTGTTTTTTATATGACCTTTTGCCATGTAAAGAGTTGATTTGTCTTGCTTGAGGACGTTTTTTACCTATTGTTTGTAGAGGCATTATCCAATAGGGATAGTCACCCTGTATGAATCTAGGATTGAGTACACATGTGTCATATTGATTTTTAACCATTTAACATGAGGGGTTATGTGGTCATATCTATTTATATTACCTGTTGTATATTTTTTGTGCCTTTTGTATTTGGGATTTGTTGGCTGAACCTCATGTGTTGGATCAGTAGTATAGGATGCCGAGAGCAAGGTTTTGTATAAGAGCAATTCTCGTTTCAGTAGGATTTTTATTTTAAGTGATTTACGTATATCAATGTGCCCATCACTTTTCTGTAAATGACCACGTATGCCTCAGAAGTCATGTAGGCTGTCTGTGTATGTGTACTCCTATATCTTTAACTGAAATGCTAGGTTTAATTTGATGGCCTTCAAATTCTATGATTGTGTTCGTGGGATTTTGGGTGTTTTGTCGGCTGCCTAAAAAGATGCATTGAGTTTTATCAAAATTTGATTTGAGGCTATTGTTCTCGAAATATATATTTGTTTTGAGAGAGGGAGAGCGAACAGGTAGGAGAGAGCGAGAGCGACGAGGACAAGGACGAGCGGAACGAGAACGAGCGGACGCGAGGACGAGAGGGAGAGGGAGACGAGAGGGAGAGGGAGAGAGAGGAGAGAGAGAGAGGGAGGAGAGGGGAGGAGAGAGAAAGAGAGAGTGAGTGAGTGAGTGTGTGAGTGATGGAGAGAGAGAGAAAGAAATAGAGAGGGGGGAGATAGAGGGAGAGAGAGAGAAAGAAAAAGAGAGGGGAGAGAGAGAAAAGAAAAAGAGGGGTAGAGAGAGAAATCAAAAGAGAGAGAGAGAGAGAGAGAGAGAGAGAGAGAGAGAGAGAGAGAGAGAGAGAGAGAGAGAGAAAGAAGAGTGAGAGAGAGAGAAGAGAAAAAAGAGAAAAGACAGTCAAGAAGACAGACAGACAGACAGACAGACAGACAAAGAGCACAGGGCCCCTTGCAATAAAACAAACCTATACAAAGAGGAGGAGCGAAGGATAAGTATATAGAGAGGGCGCCGACGGTTCGAAGAATGTCGTCCTATGCATCCTCAAGTGTGGCGTGATAATAATAATG
>NW_020870118.1:23581-28581 GCF_003789085.1 Penaeus vannamei | reverse complement strand
TGTTAAAGGGATGACGAATGCACGACGGAACCCGTGTGGATATTAGAAGCAAGCGGGAGGGAATATTGGCGTGGGTTCCTTTTAAACCTCCTCCTCACGACGACCACGAGTCCTTGGAGGAGGCCGGGGCTTTAATTAAGGATTCCGATTAAAAAAAAGTCTTGTGTCTGTCAGTCATCGCGGTGATGGATGGGAGAAGAATGACGGCCCTTAACACTTTGTTAGAGACGCGGTGTGCTTGCTTGTCGTTCTCTGTGAGTGGCTGACGATCTCCAAGAACAGGGAGAACCGCCATTGTGTAACATTATTTTTTCATCAACATTTTTTTCTGACACTCAACAAACCATTTTTTTCTATTCTTTTCGGGATTTTCATCAGAACAATTTATCGCTATATCATATTAAGATTTCAAATATTCGTGGTAATTGATGACAGGCTAAATTATAGATAACCTCCCTGAGATTAAAGAAAATAATTTGAAATTTGCTTCGTCGAGTTGAAGCACTTCCCTTTCTTAGCTGAGTAAAATGCTGTAAAAGATGAAGGGGGAAACATAATTAAGTTTTTCTTTGAACGGAAAGTTTCCAAGTTTGAAAAAAGGAGCAGCTTGAAAAAACAGGTGCGAGTGAATTCCCATACTTCATCATTCTAACAAGACGATCACCTGGAAAACAAACATTTTAACCAGGCGCTGGAATCCGTCTGAAATAACAGGGACAAGATAAAGCGGAAACTCACTTCATGGTAGAATGAGGTAAGAAGTGATAGATAGTCCCTGGATTTTTTTTTCTGCGCTGCAACCATATGAGAGGCAAGGGATCAAAATAGCATGGGTTATTAAGAGTGAAAGCTAGGCAGCATGTCACCGGCCACCTATAACTTTTGCATATAAAAACATGAACATTTTGTTCTTACTATTGAAAACATAATGAACATTGGCGGAAACATCATACCGGGAACGATAATTTCGTAACAATCGCACAGCGTAATGTATGTCGAAATTGTATGTTGTTGTGCTTACTGATCAATTGATATATTTTACTGCCATTCGACATGTTATTAAAGTATCTAAAGACAATGTTGTGGTACCATATATTTCAGCTATTGTCAGAAGTCATAAACAATAAGCATTATGGACACGTTACACTGACTTAAGGGCCGGAGGGCATCTCAAGCAGGCGAAGGGTGTGAGGGTGAAAGTGTAAGATTACGTCGTTTGGAAGCAATGGAGGAGGGTGACTGAGGGTGGTAGGGGTCCTTGGAGGGAGGGGGTAGTGGGTCTTGGGATGGAAGGGGGAGCAGGGTTTCTGGGATGGGGGAGGGGGTCCTGGGATGGGGGAGGGGGTCCTGGGATGGGGAAGGGAATCCTGGGATGAGGGAAGGGTTTTGTGATGGAGGGGACGGGGTTCTAGAATGCAGGTGGAAAGGGTTGTAGGATTGTGGAGAATGGATACTAGGGTGGGAGAAGGATGGGGCCTAGGCTGGAGGGAAAAGGTGGAGGGGGGATGGGTCTTAGGATGCAGGGAAAGGGGTTCTAGGGTGCAAGGGGGAGGGGTCCAAGGGTGAAAGGGGAATATACATTTATAAACATACATATATATGTATTACACACACGCACGCACGCACACCCACAGACACGCGTTGACACACATATATACACACACATATATGTGTACACACACCACACACACCACACACACACACACACACACACACAACACACACACACACACACACACACACACACACCACAACACACACACACACACACACACACACACACAACACACATATACAACACACCACAACGCACACACACAACACACACACACATACAACGCACACACACAACACACACGCACACGCACACAAGAACACACACACACACACATATATATGTGTGTGTGTGTGTGTGTGTGTGTGTGTGTGTGCACGCGGGTCTACTATAAATGTGTGTGTATCCATGAATGTATGTACATGTAAATATGTATAAATGCAAGGATAGCATACACCTTGAGGGTCTCTATGGCCGTCGCTCTGCCAGATGTGTTTGTAGTAAAGAACAACGGTTATGCATACTCGATGCATAATCGTGGTTCATCCCCGCTGCGCTTTCTAGCATTGCTCAAACTGTCTGCACGCTGTTTCGTTGTCTGAAATAAAAAGAAAACTTGACTGTTACTTTATGTGGCGTAGTATCATTTTTCTACAAGAGAATTTACGTTTTGAATTTAACTTCTGTCTGCAATAAATCGTGCAGATGGAAATAATGGATGGCTGGACTTGCGCTCCTTGTGTCTGGGATCTGTCGTCCAAGAAATATCATCTGCATTGGGTCATCTGTGTCAAAGGTCATTATAGTGTCTTTCATGCTTATGGTGTAGCTACGATACTGGCTTCAAAAGTGTATTATTTTTGGTATTTCACATGTAATAACTGATGCGTTAAGTCTGTCCACTGTCAGACTGATATGGTTTTGACTACAGTGTTATTTTTTCAGAGAAAATGTCCAACGTTTGTAATGTGTGTGTGCCATCGAAATAATTGTTGCTATATGCATGTGTTTAAATTGTTCTTTATTTGTAGGTTCTGATTTGTCAGCCATTTTCACAATTCATATGGGATTAGTAGGCCTATGTTTTCGTGTGACATCATATTGCAATGGTACCTTTTCTTTTCACTGCTGCATTTACCTCGCGTCTGTGCATTCTGTGCCCTTTATATTTGTTTCCGTGTTATGCTTGTGCTGTATTGAAACCCCAAACTGATTCCTTTGTGCTTAACTCGTGTTTTTTATGGATTATACTGTATGAATAATTTGTGCACGGTATAACTGTTTGCTGAGTCTTAAATCTAGTCCTTCATTCAGAGCCTTGTTGATATCAATTCTATAGTCTAATTTCATCAACAGTTCAGTTGTTTCTTCTTACAATATATATCTAACGTTCGCTTGTCTTATAACGTACCTGCGCCAAACTCGCTCTTTCCAGGAGGATCCCAAATCGATCACTATTTTCGCTGCGAACTTTCATTTGCTACATGCCCGAATTTGTTACATCCTCAGAGTAAGTCATTTGCAAAATGGCGTTCACTCACAAATCATCTCTAGGCGTCATAATGACCGCTTTGTCACGCCGGAGAGGGGAGACCGCTGTTCGGCACGACACCAAGCAGTGACCTCCAGCACATTGCTGGGAATCCGTGACTTGAAAAAATGATTCGTCGATAAAAGGATGGTTGTCCCTGTTCCGAACTCCAGAGGCTACTGGACTGCAAAATATACGCTAGTCGCATACTTGTTTCTCTCGAGCCCTGAGTACTCTCAGTGTTGAAAAATCTATTTGCTATACTGACTCATCTTTCTGTTGTCTCTTCTCATATTCACACAGAAAACCGATCGTTTTCTTTTGTTTTATACCAGTCATAATACTTCATTCACATTAAACTTCTCCAGTTCGTAGTCTTTTCACCCTGACCTGCAGTCCTATAATCCTTCTGAAATTCACCCACCCAGACATCCAACTTATTCCACAAAGTACGTCCCACCTACCGCAGTGTCATACCAACCATTTACTCGCCTCCCGTTCCCTGTGGGCCCAGTCGTCTCGTTTCGGTCATCGCCAGCTCCCCTATCCACTGCCATCGAATTCAGTTTCCTGCACTTCTCTTTTTAAAAAGGCCGTAATTATCACATATACTGATATCTTTATTCATTGAATATTGGACAGTTCCTGATTCAATAACTTATCGAAGGCTTTGTCAAAGAGCGATATCGCAATTTTAAGAACCTGTAAGTAGTGGTTTCAAACTTTTTTCCCCAGGGAATCCTCACGCCTTATATATATGTGTGTGTGTGTGTTAGTGTGTGTGTGTGTGTGTGTGTGTGTGTGTTTGTGTGTGTGTGTGTGTGTGTGTATGTGTGTATGTGTGTGTGTGTGTGTGTGTGTGTGTGTGTGTGTGTGTGTGTGTGTGTGTGTGTGTGTGTGTGTGCGCGTGTGTATGTGTATGACTGATGTGTGTTTGAGAAAGACTGATTCCCGTTTGGGAACCACGGCTGTACAGCATCATAGGGGCTAGAGTTTCGGAGATTAATACACCACACTGAATTACAAAAGGCATGTAGCATGGTCATTCAGGCACCATATTGGATGAGGTTACGTGATGGTGGAGCCACTGTGTTCACTGGACTACATGGTAAAATATTTATGATCACTGAGAATACAGCAAACAGTGGTGTACGTGAGAAGCGCCATGCTGGACATGGAGGATGGTGTTTAGATTAAATTATAATCGGAAATCCTGATCGTTAATGGTCTTCGTTGTTAAATACCAAACGGAGACAGCATGAAGGTAGTACAGTGAAGCATTATGATGAGCGAAGCATCACGGCCATCGGAGCCCCAAGAACTGGATCCCACGTCAGGTCCAGCAGATCAGCTGACAGCGAGTCCACTAGTCCCTCTCATCCGACACTGCAACTGATATCCGCCTGTCACACAGGTTTCAGGAGGCTGCCACCTCGCCCTCCTTCTGGCTCGCCCTCAGGGATGTGATGTGATGCTGACACTCGGCCATAGTCTGCGATGTGGCTGGTTTTAGCAAACCTAGGCCTCGCTTTGCTGGTCATTTTTCCAGAATAGTAGTGTGATGGTGTGGTTCATGAGTACTTTATTAATAGCATTTCTTTTATAGGAATGTCTGAAAGCATTATTTATACCTAACTCTGCAGTTATATATTTGCATTTCAGAGGACAGTTTCAAAGCTTAAATGGAACTGAAGATGGCTACTTTCACTTTTGGACGGAGCTGCGATATCTAAAGTTACAATCGCAGTTGACTACAAAGCATGTATGGTAGCTGGGTGTAATGTCATGGACATTGTTGCTTGTTTGAAATGATAGTTTCAATTTCCGATTTTCGTAACAAAAGGACGTGGTCCTGGACGCGACACTGATGTAATGACAATATCCTGACGGTTCGAAAATTGTAGTTAAATTATT
>NW_020870117.1:358901-366401 GCF_003789085.1 Penaeus vannamei | reverse complement strand
ACATCAAAGTGGTCCTGTATAACAATTACAAAGTCATTTTTCAGCACTGTGCAACGCCTTGAAAACACGTCTTCTTATTAAAACTTTGATGTATATCATGTCGACGTTAGGGCTCGGATGATGTTTTTCTTCAACACGAGATATGATTTGTCTAGAATTTAAAAGAAAAGAAGAGAAAGGCTATAATTATAAAGCAATAAAGCAATAGGAGAGATGATCCAGTGAAGTAACTCTGCAGATGTCACAGTCGTCAAAATGCTTGATTAAAAGGCACATCACAGGACATGCCATTTACTGATGCTATCCGAAAACAACCCATCACAAAGTACACGCTTGAAGCATTTTTGTGTTTGCTATGATATGAAATTTCTGCGTAGGAAATTCTTACCTTCGTGAGAGTTATTCTTGGATCACTCACCTTATATCCTGTTTTGGTAGGTGCTTATTTTGATAATCCCATTTCAGATGTTAATTCATACATCTGAATTTTTAGATTTTGAGTCCTTTTAAGAGATAGTTTAGTTTTCATTTGTCTTGTTTACTAGTATCGAAAGCACAGTTAGATATAGTGGTGAATCATTATCTTGTTCATTTTTATTAAGTAGAAAATAGAACGTTATTGTCAGAATTAGGATATCATATATTGGTATCTCAATTCATTTAATTGAATATCATTCCAATATTTTACGGGGCTTATATGCTGGAATATCAAACGTGTTTCAAATCGCGACTATGTGTTGTTGTTTTTTAGATAGTATTGTCCATATTCATGTTTAGATAGTATTCATATTTAGATAGTATTGTCCATATTCATATTTACAGATGATTTGAAAGATTTTTTTTGTTTTGTTTTAACGAAAAGTGTATGTATGCGTTTGTGTATATGTGCGTTTTCGTAAAAAAATACACTTGCATGTTCATTTATTACATTAGGGTCACGGTAATATTGTATGATAATGTGGTCTATGTTAAGAGATGATTTAATGTGTTCAGTTCGAATATAGTTATGAATGAAGATAGATTTTAGCAGGATTAGAGAATAATGATTAAAGAGTTAGAAAACCATTGAATAAATAAAGAGAAGTCAAATATGGCGCATTCGTACCTGTATCAAATTATGATCAAATCAAGACACAATTTTACGCATTACTTGATCAGAATCGGGGAAAATGCAATGTACAATCTTCTTTGTCTTGAAAGCTGTGTCGGTGCTGATAGACTGCCGTAAGTGATGGTGTTATGATGTTTATGACGTTGCCACCACCGTCATCACTCTCTCCCTTATAACTCGTTTTTGCCCCCGGTCGAAACTGGCCGCGGGATTTACAGCTTTACTGAGACATTAAGATTACATGAACTAGTGTTATGGAAAAAAAATGATAGCAAAAATTGTGACCAACAGGAGCGTGTTTTTTTATGAGTGATACTAATTAAAAAGAAAGGAGAGTGGACGCATAAAAAGCATATTTTTCAAGGGTTTAGGGGAAAAGAAGATTGCTTCAGCAGATTCAGTTCCTCGATACTCCGCTGAAAAGGAAGGTCGTCGCCAGTAACAGTCAGTCAGCAATACCAGCATTCCACGGGCAATAGGGTCAGTAATAAGCAGTGTTTCCAGTACCGCAAACTGCTTATTTCTTACAGGGAAATGTGACTAATACCTGGAACTGTCCGGAGTGATATTGACAGCCATGCAGTCGTGTATTACAACCAGGGACGCAAGCAAATATGTTGACGGGACTGGCTTGTAGACAAAGTGGGCAGGCGCATTTCCGGGCATAGAGGAGGCACGTTTGTCAGGCGTGCGTGCAAGCAAAGTCCCGTGATTAAGTAAATGAACATAGCAATATGCGTGCAATTTTGTAACTTCATTTCATGGCTGACGTGTTGCGAGATTTGCAGGTACATGGAAAGATGTACATGTAAGCTGGTTTACGTGTCCAGGATATAGTGTGTAAAAGTACTATTCGTTATGTTGACTTTCAGATGTTAAGAAGGAATAGGTTATGATAAGATACTGAAATAGAAGCGCACGTACAGAAAGGTACAGAAGTAAGTGCAAGTACACGTGCATATTTTAAGAGAAGAAAAATGTCTATTATCAACCATTTACCAACAGGCGCTCTTGTGTTAAAGCGTATTTGGAACCGCTTTTTTTGGGAAAAAATCTTCCTGCAGACTACTGGCCCTTGAACATTTCCACGAGGACTTTCACCATCGTTCAGTGAACACACACACACACACACGCACACACACACACACACACACACACACACACACACACATACATACACACACACACACACACACACACACACACACACACACACACACACACACACACACACACATACACATACACATACACATACACATACACATACACATACACATACACACACACATACACATACACATACACACACACACATACACACACACACACACACACACATACACACACACATACACACATACACATACACACATACTCACTCACTCACTCTCACACACAAACCCTCCGTATACGGCAGCAACATATAATGTCGCCGGAGATGTACGATGCACCGGAAGTTGTAAATTATAATACTATAATTCTAGCATTTTGAGCCTAGAGTTCGCACGCTATAAAATTGATATTGATAATATTTCTTTTTCCTTGCAGCGGCTTCAAGTTCGTAAAGAAAGATGGAAAAAATACAGAGAGCCTGCGAAGAAATCATCATATTTATATCGTGAAATCCGTTTGTCAGAACGTAAATATCCCGTTTAAACAAATGACCGAAAATCACATAGCGAAACCCGCTACATTATCATTATCCAAGGGCCAGGTGCAACCTGGTGTCATTACATGGTGTCGCCGGCAGCACCTGAGCCCTTGGCCTTCCTACCCATGCCCGTACCCTCTTCCCGCCGCCAGTACCCCTCCTCCCCTCCCCCTGGCGAAACCCACATACCCATGGCATTCCCGCTCCTCCTGCCCCCTTCCCGTACCCCTACCTATGAGCCTCCCTTTGGCCGAGCGCTTCCTTCTGCCTCTGCCCTTACCCTCATCCCCCACTGGAACCCCCAGCCCTTACCCACGCCCCGCCCCGAATCCCGGCATCGAGCAACCGTGAAGTTTATTCTGCAATGGATGATATATTTGGTCATGCGTGCAGTCATGGCCTTTGGAACTCATTTCCCTCGTAATGGTATAGGGCGTGCTTCGTATAGTTAGGTGAAAATTTATATTCATTTGAAGTGGAACATACGTATTTGGTATATATTGTATATATTTATAGACTTCTGTGTTTCTGCAAATGTATACAAAGTGTTCGTGGAAAATCCCACAGTCTATTGTTCCACTGTTTATAGTTCCAGACATTTAAGTCAACTTAAGCATATCCCGAAATAGTTCTGGTTTGCAATATCTTGTTTCTGAAGTCTGATAATTTCTCGGCTTTAGTATAAATATCAAAACGGTCTGCCATCAGCTTGAAACTCGTAATATTCAAGGTTTATTTGTTTAATATCTTGGCCTCATCCTGAATCTTACGGCGTTTATTCTTCAGTTTGCGCCGTGGCACTTAGCATGGGTCACTAACTTCAGTTAGAATATCAGAGATGCTAACATAAAGAAATGTAACATTAGTTTAGGTCTTTGGCATCAGCTAGTATTTTAAAACATCTTGCCGTCATTTAGGACCTATGCCTTTCTGGCTTCAGTTTAAATCCATCAACAATAACCAGAACAAAGAAGTGATAAGGACTTAACATCAGCTTGAGTATCTAAAGATGGTATTAGGGGTGGTAGCTATATTACTTTCGTTATTTTTTAGTTATTAGTATTATTATCATCATTATCATCAGCATCACTATTATCATTATACGATTATCACCTTTATTATCATGGTTTGGGGTGAAAGAGAAAAACGTGTTTCAGTAATCTAATAGGAGTCACAGCCGTTCATTCATAACCTCCCTCGCCATATGTTTCCTTCGGTGATTTCATCCATGTTTCGTGGTGATTTTATTCTATGTTTATTTTCATTTGCACCTCTGAGATGATGTGCTTGGAGTGACAACCTACGCAACGTGCAAATAAGATTACCGGTTATTGAATACGGACGGCTGGTTAAACGGGCACTTGACACCGATGTCTGTAATAAGGTCGGAGTCTCTGAATTCAATTTCGACCATCTGGGAAAATCATAGAGTGGATGACGTACTCCTCTCCGCCCACACCCCGCCCGAGGGTTCTTACGGGCCAGGAAGAGGAAAGGAAAAGTGAGAGTTGGGAAGTACGAAAGAGAGAGGGAGGGAACGGAGATGGGGGAGAGGGAAATAGGGGGAGAGGGGGAGAAAGATAGATAGATAAATAGATAGATAAATAGACAGGTAGGTAGACATACAGAGAATGAGAGACAGACAGAGACAGACAGACAGAGGAAAAAAAACAAGACAGTTGCTGCCCACCGAGAAACGTCCAAGTCGTCAACTGCGAGTAAAGATTCCTCCACCATAACGCGAGTGGACGTGTGAAGGACACCCCGGAGCCGTCGAGGACACCAAGGGCTCAAGGGGCGGACGCGAAGACCAAACACCGCCGGAGTGGACATAGCTTGGTGTAAACATTTTTTTTTTCTTTCTTGGTTTGGACTTTTGTGGGTTTATCTTGTCTTTACTCTATGCACTTTGTTCTGCAGCGGTTGTTGTGGTCACTTTTCAGTTGATAGCTTCAGTAATATACAATTTTATCCTTTTGGTCGACCAAAATATGACCTATAAGTAAGGATGATCTTCAAAATTGTCTACCTAAAGAAGCGAATTCGATGTGCCGGTAAAAATGTGTGATGCGCAATCCCCTAAGTTCATCAAGTTACAACTATGACAACTTTAATGCGTTGCTCGACTACTTTCTGTAATTTCAGAACTGAGGAATTGAGGGAATATAAACAGTCAATTTTGTTCTTATGAGACAGTTCAAGGTAACATAGGTAATTTCAGAAATTTGATAATGATAGCAATGAAAATAACAACTGCAACAACAGTATGTTGGTACTATCATTACTAATAATAACAATGCTAACAATAATCACGTAATAACAGACAGATAATAACAACAGAAGTATAACCCTGGTTCAGTAATAGCGATAGCGATACTAACAATGAAGAAATTTGATAATCCAGATATGAAAAATAATCTAAATATCACAAGCGATATCATTTCACATAATGATAATTTGAATGATAACGTAATTAACAACAAAATTATTAGCGACAATTGTCCAGACATCAACGCCGAACGCTAATCCGTCAAGACGCCATGAAAAAAATGATAATATCTCAACTATAATCAAAATAACAACCATGTTAGTTACGGATACACCAGCTGATAGCACAAACTACGCAAGCTTATCGCGAGACACCATCGTCTTCGCCATCGCACGGAACTCCTGGCAGATCAAGATCGAGCTCCTCCTGCAAGATACGACTTAGATATGCATGCGTGATGGAGACCAGAGCCGAGACGATGATCAGCTGTGACGGGTAGCGTGATACAGATCGTTGGGTGCCTGTTTGAGCTTCACCTCTGCTCGTGGGACCGACCGCCACGGCTGGATCTGCGACGGGGAATTCGCTGTTTGCCAAAAAGTCTGCCTGTAAATCCCAATAATCTAGGGTAATTTTCTTGAAAGCTATTTTGTATTAAGTGGGTAAATTTTGAAGAGGTCGGTGATATTGCAATATGTTGATAAATTACGGTGCAATTTTTGTGTAATGCATAAATAGGGAATAGGGAGGAATCGGGCAAATAGTAGGTCTTAATAAAAGCTGTCTCATTTTCAGCGTTCTACCCGTTGTTACAAGGTTGCCGCAATGGCCCGTTTTCTTTCGCACCGGATGGGCAGAGCCTGTAATGTTCGGTCACCCGGTCCCTTTCCCCAAGAGGGCGGATAGCCTGCTTGACCTGCACTTTATGGTTCTCGTGTGCTTTATTGTTGACCTGCTTGATTATGGTGATGATTGTGATGGGAGTGATAATGGAAGCAGTGATAATGATGTGCATAAGAGTAATGAATATCATAATAAGGATAATGGTATAATGGTTATAATAGCAGTTATAATTGCTATAATAACGATGCGAATACGGATAATAATAATGGCAATAAAGAACATAATATATATCATGAGGATTGGTCATGAGGATAATGATGAAGAAAACGAAAATGATGGTGATGATAATAAAATCATAACGATAGCAGTAACGATGGTGATGATGATGATGATAATGATAAAGAAAATTAAAACTGATATATCCAAGAAATTATTATATATCCAAGAAATTATTAGATGCAATTTTTTTGTACTATAGTGTTTGAAGTTTAAGCCACTAAACTGCCGCCATTCAGCTGTCTTGTTTTATCCTAGGCAATAATATATTAGCACATGCTTCATTATATACACTCAGCACCTAGATCAAATTATAACATACACTTGGAAGATACTTATCAACTACGAAAGTAGTTGAAGCTGACATAAGTTGTTTGCGTAGCGTAGAAAAATTGAAAATGAGTTGAGATGCTCAGATAATTAATGTGGGCAGTTTGGAATATACAGACAAGCTGCAGTTAACGAGTCTAATTTACGCCTTAGAATCGAAATAATTAGATCATTACAGCTGTCACTTGCATACATTTTGATTGTATTTGATAGCGTAGCGATCTTAAGAAGTACTGGAATTTCCTTCGTTAACATTAGGAAGAAAATAAACGCTTGGATATTTTGACAGTGAGAGATAAACGAGCCTTGAAATCTACAAGGGTTAACTGATAAAACATTTTCATCAACGATTTTTTATTGTTTCATCCGCGGTAACGGAGATAAAATTTTTCGTTTCCTGTACAACAACTAGTTATCCTCAGTCCAAGGGCATAATTTACCTCTTTAACAGTTCCAACCTCACAAGAAAGAGAAATGAAAAAATAGATAAATAGAACCCACTGCATTGTGTCAGAGAAACGTATCTGTCAGGCTCTGCACGTTAGGAAAATTTCATTTATTTATCGTCCAGCAAACATCTGCCAGCCGGTATTTCACTGAGTGCGTTTAGGAATTTTCGCCATGGTTTCCCTCCGCGTTGTCTTCATAAAGTCAGTATGAGAGTAGCCTGCGTCATATTGTTTGAATTGTGGCTTCGGCTGTTGTTCTATTTTGGGTAATGTGGTCATTTTATGCGTGTTAATTGTTCCTCATCTTTATTTATGGGCTCTTAACAAAGACAGAGGAAGGTAAGTTTTTTTTTTTTTTATCATATGACTCCACTGATTACTGAATTGGGAAAATAAATTGTATTTCTTGCTATCATTTTTTTTTCTTTTCTTTTTTTTGAGAAAGAAAATATAGTGTTATGAATGTTGCCCAAAAAAGGACGTTATTTCCAACTCGCCGGCCAATGCAACAGTAATTCACAGGTGTCAAAAACAACGAAATTACATCGATGTCCCAGGTACTGCCCCT
>NW_020870117.1:341401-346401 GCF_003789085.1 Penaeus vannamei | reverse complement strand
TCTGCGCCAGTTACTCGGACGTAAACAGAGCGAACCGATGCAAGTTAATGAAATGTTTACGTCTGTGTGGAATGGTTCCTTGGGATTATGTGGTCCGATGGCCATGTAGAAATGTATCATAAATAGGTAATCAACTGATATTAAGGTCTGGGGCGTGAAACCACATTCACTTAGAACCATATACCCTGTATATTTTTAGATGTAAACCAGTAATGATTACGGTAAAAAAATACACGATTCTAAAGTTGATCCGACCATGCGCTCAATGCGGAATATAATATAAATGTAAAGTTTTTGTTGTTTATGCTCGTAGATTTTCATCATTCTTACTGCAAACAGCCGGCCAAAATACGGAACGCTCGCGTGCTTTATAATTAACTCAATCATTACGTCGCGTTTGTCTCAGTATATTCCGTGCTTGCATGAGGGAATTGCTTGTAAAAAAAATAGATGTTCGGCGGCTCACTATGGTAACCTTTAGAATGTAGAAGTTCTTATTGTCTCTCAATGTAGAGAGAAGAGGAGAAGGAGAGAGAGAGAGATGAGAGAGAGAAGAGAGAAGAGGAGAGAGAAGAGAGAGAGAGACGAGGAGAGATGAGGAGACGGTGAGAGGGAACAGAGAAGAACAACAGACAGGCGGAGAGAAAGAGGGGAGAGGAGAGAGAGAGAGAAAGGAGGGAAAGAAGAAGAAGAAGAAGAGGGAGACTGACAGACGGAGAGAGGGAGAGAGACCACGGAAAGAGGAAGAAAGACAGACGGAGAGAGAGAGAGAGAGACCAAGACAGACGGATAGAGAAGAGAGAAGAACAGACGGATAGAGGGGAGAGAGAGAGAGACGGATAGAGAGGAAGAGATAGAGAGAAAGACGGAGAGAGGGAGAGAGAGAGGAACGACGGAGAGAGAGAGAGAGGAGACAGACAGAGAGAGACGGAGAGAGGGAGAGAGAGAGAAGAACAGACAGACGGAGAGAGGGAGAGAGAAGAGACAGACGAGGAGAGAGAGGAGAAGAGGAGAGAGACAAGAGGAGAGAGGGAGAGAGAGAGAGAGAGAAGGAGAGAGGAAGGGAGAAGACAGACGGAGAGAGGGAGAGAGAGAGGGAGAGAAAAGAGAAAAGACAGACCGGAGAGAGAGAGGAGGAGAGGGAAGGGAAGACGACAGACGGAGAGAGCGAGGAGAGACAGCGGATATAGAGAGGGAGAGGAAGAGGGGAGAGAGAGAGAAACGAGATAGAGGGAGAGATAGAGACAGACGAGAGAGAGAGAGGAGGAGAGACAGACAGAGAGGAGAACAGACGGAGGAGAGAGGGAGAGAGAGAGACAGACAGGACAGACCAGACGGAGAGAGGGAGAGAGAGAGAGACAGACGGAGAGAGGGAGAGAGAGAGAGACAGACGGAGAGAGGGAGAGAGAAGGGACAGACGGGAGAGGGAGAGAGAGAGACAGACGGAGAGAGGAGAGAGAGAGACAGACGGAGGAGAGGAGAGAGAGAGAGAGAGGACAGACAGGCGGAGCGAGAGATGAGAGAGACGAGAGAGTGTGAGAGACAGACGGAAAAAGAAAAAGAAGAAGGAAGACAGACAGAGGGAGAGAGAGACAGAGAGAACAGACGAGAGAAGAGAGAGAAGACGGCAGACAGACGGAGAGAGAGAGAGGAGAAGAGGATGAAAGAGAGAGAGAGAGAGAGACAGGCGGAGAGAGAGAGACAGACGGAGAGTGAGAGAGACAGACGAGGAGAGAAGAGACAAGACGGAGAGAGAGGAGACGACGGAAGACGAGACAGACGAGAGAGAGAAGAGAGACAGACAGAGCGAATGAGAGAGAGACGACGGAGAGAGAAGAGAGAGAGACAGACGGAGGAGGAGAGATGGAAAGGACAGAAGCGTGAGAGGGAGGGATGAGAGAGAGAGACAGACGTGAAGAGAGGGAGGAGAGAGAAGACCGGACGAGACGAGAGAGAGAGAGAGACACGACGTGAGATGAGGGAGTGAGGAGACAGACGGAGAGGAGAGAGAGAGAGAAGAGAGAGAGAGAGAGAGAGAGAGAGAGAGAGAGGAGAGAGAGAGAGAGAGAGAGAGAGAGAGAGAGAGAGGAGAGGAGAAGAGAGGAGAGAGAGACGTGAGAAAGAAAGAAGAGAGGAAGAGGAGAGAGAGAGAGAGAAACAGACGGAGAGAGAGAGAGGCAGACGATAGAAGAGAGAACAGACGATGGAGAGAGAGACGGAGAGAGAGAGAGAGAGAGAGAGACGAGAGGAGAGGAGGAGAGAGAGAGAGAGAGAGAGAGAGAGAGAGAGAGAGAGAGACAGACAGACAGGAACAGACAGACAGAACAGACAGACAGACAGACAGACGGAGAGGAGAGACGAGATGACAGACGGAGAGAGAGAGACAGACGGAGAGAGAGAGAGACAGACGGAGAGAGAGAGAGACAGAGGAGAAGAGAGAGAGAGAGAGAGACAGACGGAGAAAGAGAGAGACAGACGGAGAGAGAGAGGAGAGGACAGACAGATAGAGAGAAGACAGAGAGAGACAGACGGAGAGCAGAGACAGGAGAGAGAGAGAGAAGACAGACGGAGAGAGAGAGAGAGAACAGGACGGAGAGAGAGGAGAGAGAGGCCAGACGATAGAGAGAGAAACGACGGATGGAGGAGAAGACAGACGTGAGAGAAGAGAGAGAGAGCAGAGAGAAGAGAGAGACGAGAGAGAAGAGAGAGAGACAGACGGAAGACAGACAGGAGAAGAAGGAGAGAGACAGAGAGAGAGAGAGAGAAAGAGAGAGACAGAGTTGGAGAGAGAGACAGACGGAGAAAGAGAGGAGAGACAGACGGAGAAAGAGAGAGAGCGGAGACAGATAGGCAGAGAGGAGACAGCGGATAGAGAGAGAGACAGACGCGAAGAGAGAGAAGAGAGAGAAGAGGAAGAAAGGAGAACGAGTTGGAAGAGGGAGAAGGGGGAAGGGAAAAGGAAGAAGGGGGAAGAAGAGGCAGAAGGGAAATGAGAGGAAGGGAAGGGAGAAAGAGAATGAGAGAGAAAGCGAATGAGAGAGAGAGAGAGAGAGAGAGAGAGAGACAGATAGAGAGAAAGAGGACAAAGACGAGAGGAGGAGAGAGAGAGAGAGAGGAGAGAGAGAGAGAGGAGGAAGGAGAGAGAGAGACAGAGACGAGGAGAGAGAGAGGAGAAAGAGAGAGAGAGTGAGAGAGAGAACAGAAAAGGCGAGGGAGAAGACAGATAGGGGAGAGAGGAAGAGGAATCGACGGTGAGAGATAGACAGACGGAGAGAGGAGTAGAGAGGACAGACGGTGAGGAGAGAGAGAAGAGAGAGGGAGAGAGAGAGAGAGAGACGTGAGAGGGAGAGACAGAGAGCAGAAGACAGGCGGAGAGAGGGAGAAAAGAAGAGAGGGAGAGAGAGAGAGAAACGAAAAGAGGGAGAGAGAGACAGACGGAGAGAGGGAGAGAGACACACGGAAAGAGGAAGAAAGACAGACGGAGAGAGAGAGAGAGAGACAGACAGACGGTAGAGAAGAGGAGAGAGACAGACGATAGAGGGAGAGAGAGGAGAGACGGATAGAGGGGAGAGATAGAGAGACAGACGGAGAGAGGGAGAGAGAGAGAGACAGACGCGGAAGAGGAGTGAGAGAGACAGACAGACGGAGGAGAGAGAGAGAGAGACAGACAGACAGACGGAGAGAGGGAGAGAGAGAGACAGACGGAGAGAGGGAGAGAGAGAGAGACAGACGGAGAGAGGGAGAGAGAGAGAGACAGACGAGAGAGAGGAAGACAGAGGAGAGAGAGGAGGAGAAGGAGAGAGAGGCAGACAGGAGAGAGAGAGAGGAAGAGAGAGGACAAGGCGGAGAGAGAGAGAGAGACGGAGAGTGAGAGAGACAGGAAAGAGAAGAGAGACAGACAGAGATAGAGAGGGAGAGAGAGAGAGACAGACGGAGAGAGGGGAGAGAGAGACAGACGGAAGAGAGAGAGAGAGAGACAGACGGAGAGAGAGGAGAGACCGAGAGACAGGCGGAGAGAGAGAGACAGACGAGAGAGAGAGAGACAGACGGAGAGAGAGAGAGACAGACGGAGAGAGAGAGAGAGACAGAGGAGAGGAGAGACGAGAGAGGACAGACGGAATAGAGAGAGAGACAGACGGATAGAGAGAGGACAGACGGAGAGAGGAGAGAGAGAGAGACAGACGGAGAGACGGGAGAGAGAGAGAGACAGACGGAGAGGGGAGAGAGAGACAGGACGGAGAGAGGGACGTGAGAGACAGACGGAGAGAGAGAGAGAGAGAGAGAGAGAGAGAAGAGAGAGAGAGAGAGAGAGAGAGGAGAGAGAGAGAGAGGAGAGGAAGGAGAGGAGAGAGAGAAGAGGAGGAGAGGAGAGAGAGGAGAAGAGAACGGGAAGAGAGAGAGACAGACGGAGAGAAGGAGAAGAGAGACGGAGAGAGAGAAGAGGACGGAGAGAGGAGAGAAGAGAGGAGAGAGA
Organism: Penaeus vannamei; assembly: GCF_003789085.1. Taxonomy (NCBI): domain Eukaryota; kingdom Metazoa; phylum Arthropoda; class Malacostraca; order Decapoda; family Penaeidae; genus Penaeus; species Penaeus vannamei. Next base: position 341,927 of record NW_020870117.1, on the reverse strand, counting down.
GACAGACGGAGAGAGAGAGAGAGAGAGAGAGAGAGAGAGAGAGAGAGAGAGAGAGAGAGAGAGAGGAGAGAGAGAGAAGAGAGGACAGGACGGAGAGAGACAGACAGACAGACGAGAGATAAGAGAGACGGAGAGAGAGAGAGACGAGAGAGACGGAGAGAGAGAGGAGGAGACAGACGGAGAGAGAGAGAGACAGACGGATAGAGAGAGAGACAGACGGAGAAAGAGAGAGACAGACGGAGAAAGAGAGAGACAGACGGAGAGAGAGAGAGACAGACAGATAGAGAGAGAAACGGATTAGGAGAGAGAGACTGACGGAGAGAGAGAGAGGCAGACGGTGAGAGAGAACAGACGGATGGAGAGAGACAGACGAAGAGAGAGAGAGAGAGAGAGAGAGAGATAGAGAGAGAGAGAGAGAGGAGAGAGAGACGGAGAGAGAGAGAGAGAGAGAGAAGAGAGAGAGAAGCAGAGACAGAGACAGAGACAGAGACAGACAGACAGACAGACAGACGGAGAGAGAGAGAGA
>NW_020870117.1:283901-291401 GCF_003789085.1 Penaeus vannamei | reverse complement strand
TGTGTGTGTGTGTGTATATATGTATATATATATATATATATATATATATATATATATATATATATATATATACATATATTACACACGCACACATATGCATATATACATTTACATATATATGTATCTATTTATGGGCCTGTTATCACTGTAATTTAGTAAGAATTGATATAAGTTTCTAAGTATGGCCACGTTGAATAACATACCCCTTTGTAGCTCTAACGTTATTCTTTTCAACTTGCATATAAGAGTTGCAATTCATATAACCCTCTCACTTCTTCACATATAATCCGTAAGCTTTGATATTTACAGTAAGTATCTCTATAATACGCCTCGTGTAATGTGATGCACAAATGGCTACCTGACAATTCTCACAATTCTTGAAATTATATTTAGCTGCTATTTAGGGAAGGGAAAAAAGTCTTAAGAATTCGACTCGGAAAGCGGCGCAGTTTGTCGTTGAATTTGTAAGACATAATTTTATGGCAAAACTTACCACAGGATTGCGTTAAGGAAGAGAAGTAGTAAGTGAAAAAAGTCAAGTAATGTTCGTTTTGCACCGAAAAAAAATAACATACGTACGACGGAAAGCAATATTTTCTCTCAGAATTTCTTAAAGATGGGAATATTCATTGAGTCCATTGCAATTGCTGGCTTGGCGTTCAGTGTATTTTGAGAATGTGTTTTCGACTTCCTATTTTTTGCGCACTCCGTTCTTATTTTATTCATTTTGCTATTTTCGAATTCTCTGATTTTCCTATTACTGTGTTCTTCGTTTTTCTTCCTATTTTTTTCTATTTTCTCTTTCGATTTCTCCATCTTCCGGTTTCTCCTTTTTTTCAAATTATCATTTATTTTCTGCCAACTCCCTTTTTTGCCTTCTTCATTTAGTTGCTATTCTATTCCTTCATTCCTTTCTATCGCGCCTCTTCTTCCTCCTATTTCACCGTCATTTTTGCTCTCCTTATATCTCCGTTCTTTTATTTATTTATTTTTCTTCCTATTTCTCCTGTCTCCTCTTTTCTTCTTCCTCTTTCTATTTCTCCGTAATTCGTTCCTCTCCCCGTGTCTCCGTCCGCTGCCAACTTGCCTCCTCTTCCCCTGTCACGGAGGTCCGCGTCGGAGCCTCCTCCCAAATCTGTATCATCACCGTTAAACCTCTCCCGTGTTAGAGTTTTTCTCTTTATCCTTTATAGTTAATCTCCCTCTTATAAATCTGTCCGGCGGGGATTAGTTATTTAGGAGTGAGATGGAGTCCATGACGGTGCCAAATGGGCGGGGGATTAGGAGGGACCCCGGGATTAGCGCGTCCAACGCTGGCGTCCGCGCGGCGTGTACAGGCCCTCACACACGCCGACCTTTGTCCTGCCCGTTGTCTTTGTTCACTATTTTCAAGTAGCGTGTAAGATTCGGATACAGGAAGGAACGCGGAGTAGGTAAAAAGAGAAAATAAAGAAAAAAGTAGATTCGGGTCCTTGTAGTGTATCTTTTTCCCGAGGGAGGGCGAGAAGTCAAAAGTAGCGGCGAGTAATCTTGAGCTGTCAAAATATTTGTCTGTTACAGATCTCGACTAATGGGATGGGATGGGAAATCCTAGCCTGCTTTCCCACCGCCTGCTTCTGTTAGACTAGGAATTAGGCGGCAGATAAGTTACTTATAAGCTGCTAAAGTCCGAAGCCGATGGTTTAGGAGATAGAAATTGCCATCTCGGAGGACTCGAAAGTTTACGCCTCGATCTGCCTTTAAGATGGGAAACTAAAAGAGACGAACACTTAATAGAGCGATTAGAATACCAGCGTGGACAAGGTCGAGCGCCCCGATGAAGTGTTGACGGCGCATCGGGAGCCCAGCACGCCTTCCACATGCCACGCATACCCCAGCTGGCCCGGGCTACAGGTGGGCTCCGTGCCGCCCGCGCTACACACATTCACACGTGCCGGTAATCACCGTGGTACGCCGGTGACAACACGGCCACGGGGGATCTGCTGTCTCGCTGAGTATTTCGGTAACTAACTCTATCTGTTTTTCTCTTTACAATGATTATACGTTACAAAAATGAATATAAGGTTCGGAGATATAGAAAATAATAAGTATAAACCTTTACGTATGTTAACTGGTGTGCAGCAGAATATATGGTGTCGGGAGATCATTTGCATGCCCAATTGATTACATGCAACGAGGCTGAATCAGCCCCCTCGCATCGCCTCGAGCATTGCAAAGGCGCATGTTCTCTCGCCCGCCCATGGACAAGCGTGGGATGGGCGAAGGGGCGAGGCAGCCCGTTATCCTTGTCAAAACGAGCTGTGACGTCGGAGACGGATGACCTCGGGTAGCAGGAGAGTGACACCTCAGGCTCGAGGTTCCTCCCGCAGGAGTTGATAATACCCTTGGGATCCCGCCTCGGTTAACCCGCAGCCACAGAGCACAACCCCTTGCCCAGCTCCTGCCAAGGGGGAGGAACCACACCCCGCCAAACAAAAATAATCCCCGACCGCTAGTGTGTTTTGGTCGCCTTCGATATCTCCATTTCGGGTTGTTTGACGGTCGCCGCGCCGTCATTTGGGCCGGGACGAACAGCGCCCGTCGGCCGCCCCTGTGGGTGTCTCGCGCGGGGGAATTCCGAGTTGCAGAAGCCATCATCTAAACAGATGCTCGGGAATGACCGTGAAATGCGTATCATGCAGTTCATGACCGAAGATGCAGATACGGTGTATTTTATCAGCTCGCCGTCGGGAGGGGCTGGGTTAAGAACAGCGGAGTAAAGCCCTCGGGTAAGGCGGCTTAGGGTCCATATTTGTCTAGCTGCGGACAGGGGGCGTATCGCCAGCTGATGATTTATCGAGTCCTAGACTACTTACGATCCTTTTTGTAATTTCCCGAAGTGATCCTGACCAGTTTTATGGAGTGTTTAATATGGCAACATTATTATTAGCGAACCCAATTCTGTGTTTTCTAGCGTGGATATTTGTTCGGGATATTGGCCGACGGGAGAACGTCTTTCGCATTATTGAGTTCAAGCCCTTTGCTCCTCCGCGAGGAGTGCGTTGTTCAGGCCCTCTGCGCCGCCGTGAGGAGTGCGTTCATTCAAGCCCTCTGCGCCGCCGCGAGGAGTGCGTTGTACAGGCCCTGTGCGCCGCCGCGAGGAGTGATAGCCAGCAGAGCGGCGCTGCAGACCAGGTGAGGAGGAGTGCATTCAAGCCCTCTGCGCCTGCGTTCAGAGGAGTGCGAGCGTTGTGCGCCGCCGTTGCCCTCTTCAGGCGTGCGTTGTTCAGGCCCTGTGCGCCGCCGTGAGGAGTGCGTTCATTCAAGCCCTCTGCGCCGCTGCGAGGAGTGCGTTCGTTCAGGCCCTGTGCGCCGCCGCGGATCCCCGAACACTTGGCGATAATTTCGAAGGGTCGCTCTCGGAAATCGAATTTGAGAATGACTCCGTATCGCCGGCATTTAGTCCCCATTGAAGAAGCTGGGTGTTATTCTTATTCCTCGCAGTCGAAATGAGATAATGCCCCAAGTATTATTACTTCCTGACGATCACCGCTCGCGACGAGAAGATAATAGCAGCCTTGTCTCGCGGCGACATCTTCTGCCCCGCCGCGACGCCGCCGCGGATCGGGTCTCGCGCCGTCTCCATTACTCGGTTTCTTTTTCTTCTTTTCGTTTTCAGAATCGGGTCTCGCGTCGTGTCCATTACGTTTCGTTTTTTCTCTTCTTATTTGTCGTTTTTTCTCCTCTTGCAATTTCGTAATCGCTTCTCTTATCGTGTCCATTACCTGTTTCTGTTTCTTGTTGCTATTCTTTTCCATTTACGTTTTCATAATCTGTCTCTCATTGTGTCCATCACCTGTTCATTTTTACCTATTCTTTTCTTTTTCCGTTTTCGTAATCGGGTCTTTCGTCGTCTCCTTTGCTTCTCACTTTTGCTTCATTTCCTTTTGTCTAACTTTACGCAATCATCCTACGATTATTATTTGAATCCTGGTAAAATATGAAAAAATCAGTTCATTATATGCATAAATTTGTTAGATCAGGGATTCAGAAGCTGACGCCAGACCTCTACTTGCATAACTCCAGTCTGTAAACTCCGTAAAATTGTCCCCCCAAAATTATTAACTGCCAAAATACATCGTCATGCAGGATTTTACGGAATAGTATTTCCTCCCTTGAAGTTCACATACAGAATCTAAATACAACTTCATGTAAATGTCACGTCATTCAAGGCCGCCATGATAAACAAAGAACACCAGATATATTTCTGAAGGTTTATCTAAGTACTCGTACAGACTAGATGTTTTTGTTCTTTTAATGAATACGCTGTTTAGTTATTCAAGAGTTGTCTGGGCAAAGGTTATCCTGTGCGTTTATGACAAGCGTCCATATCGTGTGCATGTACGTAACTCTTTTCTATGTACGTGTATGTATTGTGTTCATCAGGTGGGTCTGTTTGTATCTGGTTAGAATATTGTAGGTTTTCATTTCTGTGTTTCTGTGGATGAATATACTTATCGTGAGGTTGAGCTCAACGCGAAATATTTCCTCGGACCACCCTGCTTCGCGCCCATTCGGGACTTTACACACTTCTACAAAACATATAACTTCGGATAAAGGTTTCCGGCCTTTTATGACTCCCGGTGATAGAGTTTCAATTGAATACCGAGTTCTTTTGCCCATGTGGCGAGCGAGCGTGTTATCTTTATGGTCGACATGATCACAGTATAGGATTATTTAAATGTTTTTATTATCTACCGCAGGGATTTGGTGTGTTGATACTTCAGAACACATATAATGCTCGCCCGTAGGATATTGCAGTTATCTGTGAAAAGAGCTTTTTCGCGAGAATATAGTGTCAAACCTCGACCTCCTTCCGGAAGGCTGATCTTCTCGCAGGCTATCACAGGAATGTCGAACATGTACAGGCGCGGGATCGGGACTGTCTCGCTGCGAAGCAATGAAATGAGGAACCAATTTCCGTCGGAGACAGTAAATTCCTGGCGGTCAGTCGCTTTGTTGATGACTCGAGAAGAAAATTGACGCCACTAGAGCGTTTAGCCTCCGAGATCGTTGGCGGGCGGCGGCGAGAAAGTTCGCGAACGTATTTCGAAGCGGGCGTTTAGAGACAGGTCGCGGTTTACGGGTTATCGCTGCGTCGGCCGTCGATGCCCAAGATAAAGTTTCGAGACCTGCCGCTAGAGAGCGCGCGACGCCAGCAACTTCCACGAGATGTTGGAAGTTTATTAAAATGGGGGCAATTGCAATTTCCTTGAATCGAGATATATATAATAATCTTACATATATCGAATTCATAATATATAAGTTCCTGTTTTTTTGCAGCTGTCATCGGAAATAAGTACTTTTCGTCCACAATTTTCTCCAATTATATATCGGAATTATCTAATCAGATAGGTTCAAATCCACATCTTTGGGAGAATAGTGTCATTTTTTCTGATGTACTCAATTTTTTCGGCGAGAAAAATGTGACAGTGATGGTTGAATATTGTGTATTGCGGTGTTGATATTTGCAGACTAAATTTATACAAGATGATAATCAATAATTTTCTGTATTCTCCAATGCGATGGCATCGGATCGGTTCCCGATTCGATCACCGGTCACGCTGAAATGTCACGGTGAAAAGGCTGTTGTCACCGTGTTTATGTGTCTCCGATTGCTGACGTGCGTATGGCGGTGTTTGTTTGTGTGTTTCTGTGGCGCTTGTTCCCTTGGCCGGTGCGTCGTCCTGACTCTGGGGTTCGGAAATGCGTTCGGGTATTATCATTCTCTGCTTCTGTCTGTCTGTCCCCCCCCCCCCCCTCTCGTTCGGGTATTATCATTCTCTCTCTCTCTCTCTCTCTCTCTCTCTCTCTCTCTCTCTCTCTCTCTCTCTTCTCTCTCTCTCTCTCTCTCTCTCTCTCTCTCTCTCTCTCTCTCTCTACGTCTACAAGAACATAAACCAGCGTCGCTGATGCATTCATGTGTACACGTGTGTGTATGTTTTGTTTCGTGTTATGCATATTTTATTGATAGAATATTTATCCAGACTTCCAGTCAATTACTTCCCAAAGGTAGCGGTTTTTCCCGTTCCTGAACACGTGTAGGAACTGGCGTCTATGCCTTTATGCTTCTCTTAACATCCAGGTTGAGCAGTTAGGGTTGTAAAACTGTACCATTTATCCAGTCCTTCTCATTAAGCGAGGAGTAAAATAGTGCCTAACAAAGCCGCGCGTGACGGAGGCGTTCGAACCCGGAGCCGAATCGTTGTTTCACATCTTCTTCAGTGTCGAAGTATTTACAGTGCGACGACGACCATTGCAATCAGCAGTCGCGTGTGATGTTGTCTCTACATCACCTTCATATCCGCTGAAAAAGGTCTTCCTTCGGGATTGTTAGGTTATCAGAAACGACAAAAGGGGCGCGCGTTTCTTCTCGTTTTAAAGTTGGCCTGAAATTTCAGCTTTTAGAGAGGCAAAAAATACGACACCCTCGATATTTTTGGCGCTTAAGGGGACCGTCTGCTTTTTTTTTCGATTTTTCGATTTATCTTGCCGATTTTTGATGAAACTCACACCCTTTTATTAGGCCCCTTCCCATTGCCTGTGGTCGATTTCTTTCGAAATCGCCGAACAGTTTTTGAATTATTGTCAAAAAAACGAAAAATGCGAAATTCGCCATTTTGAAAATGCAGCACCTGGGTCAAAGGATTCAGACTTCAGAAACGGCAAGACATTCAATTTTATTTGATTTTTGCACAGAACTACCTTATATCTACAACTTGATCGAAGCGTTTTTTCGATTTCGACTTCAATTTTTTTTTTGTGAATTTTTGAAGTTGGGTACTCAAGAAAAAAAAAAAGGTAAAAATTTTCTTACATTGACCACTTTTACAAGAAGTACAGGCAAAAACTGCGAAAAGCTCTCGATCACGTTGTAGATATTTTTATTTTTTCTACAAAATGAGCCATAATATGTTAATTGGACATATGGTGTGCCCGGAATCCTTTGACCCACCCTAATGGTGGAGTTCCGAGATATCGGCATTTTGCGTTTCTCTATCTTTCCAAGGCTATCTTGATATCAACAAAACAAGGCATAAGATTAGTCTTCCTACACAATAATCCTCTATCATCTACCTGCATTCCGAAGTCTTGGCGGACATTGCCAGCACGTAACGGTTTCTCAAAATCTTACGTATAGTGCGGAAGTGGTGCAGTGATATGGGGGTCTATAGGCCTACATTGACCATTTTTTAAAAATTTCTCAAAAAAATCCAAAGAAAATCATACAGCCATTCTGATTTCATGTTTGAATAGAACTATCTTTCCTACTATTATATGCAGAAAGCCATTTTTGAGAAGTTGACCTTACTTTTTCTTGGAATATTTTCCGAAGGTGACTATTTTAACACCCTAATAGGAGATTTTGGAAACATATGTCACTTTTACAAAAACCAGTGAAAATATTGCAAATCCTCATGCAGTAATGTAATCAGAACTATTATTCAGCTACAAAATGAG
>NW_020870117.1:268901-278901 GCF_003789085.1 Penaeus vannamei | reverse complement strand
CTAACAGCCGTTTCCTGGCGCGCTCGACTTGGCAACGGACGCGCTTGTATGTTCAGAAGGGGAAGGGATGTGAGGAGATTGTAAAATAAGAGAGAGAAGAAAAAAAAAAAAAGCAGGAGGAAAGGCGAGTGGGCGCGCGAGGTAACTCCGCGGGGGCCATCGTGGGCGGTGGGGGGAGGAGGGAGGGGAAAGGGGAGGGGCAGGGGAAGGGGCGGTCGACGAGGGTGCTATGTCCACTGTCCCCTACTTGCCTCCCCCCTCTCCCCTCCCTACCACCCACCCACTCTGTCTGCGCTAATGAGTCGCAGATGACCCCGCCCACCGGCCCCCCTCCCCACCCCTCCCCCACACCCTTTCCCTCACCCTCATTTCCACTCACTCTTTTTGTTTTTTAAGAATTTCTCTTTCTAAACCGCCATTTTTTTTAGTTCATTCACTCACATTCCGTACGTTATTAACATTCAGATGGATTCTCACCTCATATTTGACGAGAGATCGATTTACAAGTGTTAAATAGCCATAATACAACTATCTTTAAAAAGGACGACTTTGTTGTGCTAAGCTGAGTGAACACAGGGTGAGAAATGATGACACAGCGAGAGGAAGTGGTGAAAGAGAGATGTTAAGGTGAAGATGCGGATGGTTGTGAGAAAAGAGGTGGTGAGAGTAAAGGGGAAAGTGCAGTGTGGATGTGCATTTATGGTGGCGTGTACTGGACGGCGAGAGAAACGAGTGGCGAGTCTATGGAAGGTGCATGGTGGGGGGGGTGGTGACATTACCGAGGATTGATGCTTGTTTGAGTGCGAGTTGCGGGCATGAGAGAGTTGAGTGCGAGCGGTGACAATATACAGTGGATGCGAGTGCTGAAAGCAAGAAGAGCTGAGTGCGAGTGATGATAGCAAGGAGCGCAGAGTGTGAGTGATGACAAAATAGAAGTGTGTGAGTGGTGACAAAATAGGTGTGTTGACAAAATAGAAGTGTGTGAGTGATGACAGCGAAAGAGAGAACGGAGCGCGAGTGGTGACATTGAGAGAGAGAGAGAGTGTCTGAGTGGTGACAGCATGTGGTGACAACAAGAGAGAGTGCGAGTGGTGACAGCGAGAGAGAAAGTGTCTGTGAGTGGTGACAGCGAGAGAGAAAGTGTCTGTGAGTGGTGACAGCGAGAGAGAAAGTGTCTGTGAGTGGTGGTGACAACAAGATAGAGAGTGCGAGTGTGACAGCGAGAGAGAGAGTGTGTGAGTGCAGCAAGAGAGAGGCGAGTGACAGCGAGAGAGAAGTGTGTTGAGTGGTGACAACGAGTGGTGACAGCAAGAGAGAGTGCGAGTGGTGACAGCGAGAGAGAGAGTGTGTGTGAGTGGTGACAGCAAGAGAGTGCAAGTGGTGACAGCGAGAGAGAGTGTATGAGTGGTGACAACGAGTGGTGACAGCAAGAGAGAGTGCGAGTGGTGACAGCGAGAGAGAGAGTGTGTGTGTGAGTGGTGACAGCAGTGGTGACAGAGAGAGAGTGTGACCGAGCAAGAGAGAAGACAGCGAGAGAGTGGTGAACAACGAGTGTGACAGCAAGAGAGAGTGCGAGTGGTGACAGCGAGAGAGAGAGTGTGTGAGTGGTGACAACGAGTGGTGACAGCAAGAGAGAGTGCGAGTGGTGACAGCGAGAGAGAGTGTGTGTGAGTGGTGACAACGAGTGGTGACAGCAAGAGAGAGTGCGAGTGGTGACAGCACACGTGTTCCCGCGGGAGGCGTCGAGGCCGAGCGCTGTCCTTCTTTTACAGCCCGGGGCCCCTGACGTCACGGGAAGTAGGCTGGCCAGTGTCAGATTTTTATGTGACACCCCGAACGTTCTCAGCCGGACCTCATTTTCATATATTCACTTTTCTTACATTTTTATGGCTCTCGCGAGGAGGCGTGTTCCTGCCCTGCCACCCCCCTTCCCTCCCCTCCCCTGTGTCTCCCAGGTCAGGGGAGGTCGCAGCACCACGGGGCTCGCTCACCCCGGACTCCTGGTTTTATTTAACATATTAGGGAGGCGCGTTTTGCCCATTCGTCATGGGTTATAAATAGTTGCTGGGATAATTTCTCCGAAGACGGTAATCCGAATGTTCGTTTACGCTCTTGTCGTTTTTGCTTCGTTTTTTTTGTATATGTATTTGTTTGAGGGATGGAGGCTAGGTGTGTTCACGTGAAATAATTAGAAGTATCTATGTGCGTCCTGTTCCGCTTTCTTAATCTGGAAGGAGCTAAGCTCACGTGAAGATGAAGAGTCACTTTGTCATTTTTTTTACATCACATATCAAAAAAACTGCAATAGCAAGAAAGAAAGAATGCCTTACTGTTTTTTTTCCGCTGTTACCTTCTAGAACAAGATGACGCGACGACCTCAAAGAATTTATTATTCCTTTAGCCACAATATAAACGTTTTCCTTAAATGAGAAGTGTATGTGTGGTGGAAAGAGGAGGCATTGGATGACAACTTTAATCGGTAACAAGAGACTACTCGAATCAACACAATAAAACGATAAAGTAACGGAGCGGTTCTGATCGCTTTTATTGTTCCCGGAGCCGATTTGCATACGCGACTTATAGGCCTGAATCCTCTTCCTTTGGACTGCCTTTTGTTAGTTGCCGCCGCCGATCGCGTTATGGCTGACGGAGGAACCGGTCCTTGGGGGTCGCATTTGCATAAGGGATGTTTCTTGAATAACATGAATGTCGAATTTGGGTAGTTTGGTTATTGAGTTGCTTAGTGCTGAAAAAAATGTCGATAAATTTGTGTAGATCTCTAAGTGGGTAAATAGATCGATGGGTCAGGTGAATTAAACCAACAAATAAGTCAGTGTAAGTAAACAAAGGACTAAAATTCCGAGGGCTATTATTTGTTTTGTAGCTGACGAGATTAAGCACATCCCCCTAATGACGAGATGGCCCTCAGGTCTAATTACACCCGAGGCAATTAAATCACTCCTCAAAAATTTCCCTGTGATTACCTTAATGGTTTGATCTCTGCGCCCGCCACCCTCTGGATCTGCCCCTGGTAATCAGCGGCTACCTTTGTCCTGGGACAGACACTCCGTTTTTGTCTCTGGGAATTACAGGCCGCGGTGACGAACGCCCAAGTTGCGCCTCGGTGCTCTGTGCACATGTCTCCAACGGATATCCATCATTACGTATTTAATGCGTGTGCATACATTATGTTTCACGGCTTATGGATTTCTGGATTCCGAGCTTTGGATCCGGATTTTTGCTCCGTCGTCGTTGTCCTCGCGCAAAAAATGGAAACCCGCAACTTAAGTGGGATTTTATTTACATATGGCAAATTTCTGAAATGATAATTTCTCTTCTCGTAAAGATTAGTTATGTGGTCGCATACCTCAAGATGACAAGCTTTTTCAGGTCATAAGAGGTGAAGAGGACGCCAACACATGGAGTGTCACAGCTCAGCGAAATTATACCTTTTTTCGGTAATCAGGAAACGCTTAAACTCACTGATGTTTGTACATGTATGGTGCGAGAAGTGCGTATGCAAATGCATGTTTGTGTATATATGTATATATATGTGTGTGTGTGCCTGGCTGTGTGTATGCGTATGTATGCGTTACACACCTGCCCGCCACTCATGTGTGTGTGTGTGGTGTATATATTATATATATATATATATATATATATAATATATATATATATATAATATATATATATATGTGGTGGTGTGTGTGGTGTGTGTGTGTGTGTGTGTGTGTGTGTGTTGTGTGTGTTGTATGTATGTATGTAATATACATATATATATATATATATATAATATATATATATTATATATATATACATTATACATACATCATATACATATATATCACTATATACAATATAATAGCCATATATATATACATTGAAATTATATAACTATATATATATATTATATAATATATAATATATATATATATACATATATATATATATATATATATATATATATATATATATATACACGACACACACACACACACACACACACACACACACACACACACACACACACACACACACACACACACACACACACACACACACACACACACACACACACACACACACACACACACACACACACACACACTTAAGTGTGTGTATGTCTGTACCTGTACATATGTTTATAAAAATATTACGGAGTATATATGTTGTACTGAGAATGTAGAACCAAGTATTATATGCAGTTAGTTCTTGGTTAAGTCCTAATCATCGCACATTTCGAGTCATCACGCAATTCCAGAAAACTGAAATATCTTAGAGGACAGATGATTACCCTCAATTACCCCATTTAAAACTGATTAAAAGAGACTATCATACCTGCACCAGAAGTTATCTCGCACATAGTGTGTCAAGTCCAAATGCTTTCACGATAAGATAACACAAAATAATAAAACTTACGTGAATAGACACAGCCCCGATAACAACATTTTACACAATCATATCAAGAATACAAATAAACGGAGAACAAAGCGAATGGAGAGATATGTACAGATAAACAGGAAAGATCCTCATTGTTAGCCAGTTATTCCAGACTGTTCACCGTAACGATTTGGAAATATTTTGTAGAAAAAATAAGTGATATTTTGTGTATATGTGTATATGATCATTTTTATCTTCAGTTGCACGATGTCAAAATGTGTATGGATTGTTGGCTGGAATTATATTGCAGAATAAAATGGGGTCTTTCTGAGCCGATGCATTGATTGTCTTAAATCTCCTTCCTTTAATGTAGATTTTTCTTACTCGTATAGTCTTTATTGCTGAGTGAGTGTACTGTCATGGCATTATATATATTATTGTTATTTTTGCTGTCACTGCGGTTCGTCTCGTTATCACGACAAAAATACTCAAATTGGTCTGGGCAGTTTTTGTTTTCGTGAAAGTTTTATTGTTATATCTATTGTTTTTGTTCTTTATTATGAACTAGAATGGTAAAGATGTTAATAACGAGAATAAAGATAATGGGGATAATGATTATTTAATATCATGTTGAATAATAAATTACAATGTTGATATTATGATAATTTCCAACGTAATTTGTTGTTACCAGTACTGCTTTAAATTTATTTCTGTCGCAAGATTTAGTTTATTCCATGGGATTTGTCATGATTATTTATCAGTCATTATTGCTTTTATTCCTTTTCTTGTCATTATTGGAATTACTCTGATTTGGTTTTGATAACTATGCTTCATGTGTTTATCATTGTCATCTCTGACCTTGGCGCGGCGTTTGTCTGGAGGCGGCGAGCGGGTCGCGACACCCACCGCGACCGACTCGGCCTTCACGGTTTGCCATCTGCATGTATCCTACCGTATCCACAACATCCCGCGATCACCGGGGTCCTACGGAGGTGGAAGTACCGTTCCTGCTTGCTGGGGATATCTCACCGAGCGCGTCAGGCACATACGTAGTAGATCTGCCGAGTATTTATTACCTTTTTATAGGCTGGTCAGCTCGGGCTGGGCAATAAATGGAACTTTCCCATGACGAAGTGTAAGCGAGTTTATGGTCCCTGGCGACGGGGGGGCCAAAGCGTCGTCCCCTGTGTTCTTTCTTGGGTTCTATGGTTCTGCCTGCCTCGGCTGGGCATTTAATTGTTCCTTGGACGCTCGCTAGCTGGCTCGGGTTCTTGGGCGTGAATGCGGGCGGCGTAGGTGATGACAGGGCGCGCTGCAAGATACGGGCGGAGCGTGCGGTGTCGGATTGCATTGAACCATTTCTTGAGATGGGAAAACGATTACCTTTTGGATGAAGCGTCGCACGGTCGCTTTGATCAATTATTATGATTAATGGAGACCAAGAATTTCCTCAAGGTTTATACTTCATAGGACTTTCACAATTTCCCTCCTTTTTATGGAAAGTCTCTCTCCAACATAGGTGACCGATTGACGACTTGACGAGCGGACGGGCAGCCCCGCCAGATAGTGTGGGACCCGGTCGTGGTGGCGGGAGAGTTGCCAAGTCTTCTTTTTCCCGACGTGTCACGGTTGTCATTCATTAAGGAGAGGCGCTATTTATTACCAATTAGCCATGTTTACAGGGCCGAAAGATGTCGCGAAGGCGTTATAAATTAGTCAGTTAGAATGGAACGATATGTGCCCGTGTTTGCTCGTCGTCTTTCACTGCAAATGTATTAACTTGGATTACAATAATGTTTTATTACAATATAAAAATAGGTATACTGTGTATAACAATTGAAAAAAGCTTTTGGAATATGACTGATGGTCTTATATGAAACCACCAAGTAAAATAAATGAACAGAAACAAAAAAATGATACCTAGTTTCCAAACTGAAAGAAGTGTTTGCAATATGTCTGAAAGTATAAGCACTGTTATACAAGTGATTGATCTGTTCTTGGAGATATCAATGATATCAATGATATCTCGAACAGACGCGCGCTGATGTATGTGTTTATGTATGTATTTATGATTGCATAACAGTAATACGAACAACATTAACGATAAATGTTATCAGACAAGATAAAACAGTTATGGCGAGGGAGTGAAGATAACGCAATATTGATATATTTTAGACAATGAAACAGCATACCTTTGCATTACGAAAAACCAGCGTTAAACTGATTTAGAAATGGAAAAAAAGACTTGACAGTAACAAAGATCTTAATGTTATCAGTTATAATGGTATTTATTTAGTGATGATGATGCGCATTATAAAAGCCATAATAACTGATGATGGTACATGCGATAAAGGGACTATGATGACTAGAAGTGATAACATTGTCATTATACTTTCTTGTTTGTTGAACATGGACTCCCTCTTTTACCGCATTGTATTCTACTTTACGCGGCGTTTGTGAAAGTAGATTTGTAAATTGTGGGTCTTATTATATTATTATTTTTTCCCTTCTTTCCTTGTAATTGGAGGACGCGCTTGGGATGGAAACTTGCGGTGGATTTTGGCGAGAATTTCTCATCAAGATTTCTTGGATCTAGACGTGATTGAATGCTGATTGATATGAGTGAATTACCTCACGACGAAGGTATTGTTTTTTTTTTTTTTTTTTCTAAAAAAGATGTATATGCAAATGCAAACAGTAATTCTTCTCACTTTGCGTTGTTATTCATCCTCATTTCTACCATTTCCAGCAATTACTCCATCAACTTTGTCGGCAGCTTTTTGACAAACAGCTCTTACCGCGATTTACTTTCTCTCCAGCTTCTTTCTCGTACATTTACAATTAAAGCTCGAATCAACAATCTCATTTAATGAAAAGTTGTCGTGAAAGTGGCTCTCCGGAATGCATCTCTCTTGGAGAAAGACCTGGTGGATGAGGGCCTTCGGTCGTGTTCCGAAGAAGAAGAAAAAGAAAAAGAAAAAGAAAGAAAAAGAAAAGAAGAGAAAGAGGAAAAGGAGGAGGTATGGGAAGTGGAAATGATGGAGGGAGAGGAAGAGGTGGAAGAAGAGGAGGAAAGGTGAAGTGGAGGTGGTGACGAACAGGAGGAGGAAGAGGAATAGAAACAGGAAGAGGAGGAGAAAAAAAAGTAGGGGAAGAAAATGAGATAAAGACGAGAAGAACAAGAACCAGAAGGAAAAAAAGAAAGCGAACAAGAACAAAGAGAAGAAAAATAAGCACAAAAGAAGGAAAAAGCGGTGGAGGAAAAAGAGAGACTATTTCCGAAAGAAAGACCAATGCTTAAACAGAGACAGAAACAAGAAAAAATAGACACATGAAGCTCTTAGTAATATAAAGTGTTATTACCCCGTCGTCCAATCGCGAGAACTCAATCGCTAATGGGAAAGGCTAGATCAGTAGCAACTCGAGGAGTCATAGCGTCTGTTCAAAGAAAATATAACCATTAAAATCATTATGTTCCATCCTTTTTGAAAATGTCAAACCATTCATGTGCTCTTTTCCAGAAATAGAATCAGTCGCCATGACGCCTCGAGTTGCTGCTGATCCAGCCTTTCCCATCGCTAATCCAGACGGAGTATAGAAATAGAACTGGCTGCGTGATTCGTTCGTGATTCGTTGATTCGGTGATTCAGATTCGTTCGCGAGTCGATATTCCGCTGATATATTTAGATGCGTCGGTGATTCGTGATTTCGGTAGTTCCACCTTGTTGATCAATCGTTGATTCAGTCTTTTTTTTTCCGGGGGGGGGGGGTAAATAAATAAATAAATAAATACGTCCAGTATGTAAAGTTAGAATGTGTTGTTTATAATGTATAAGTTTTATTATTGTTGTTGTTGTTTATATTATTATTATTATTATTATTATTATTACTGTTGGAAAATTTTTGTAATTTTGTTATATTCTTATCACGACTCGGGGGAAAAATTCTGGAAAACATAAATCCAAAATTTTATGTTACAAAGATTAGGGTAATGCCTATAATTTAGTTTGTAAAATGTATCAGCGTTATGTAAAGGATCAGCCAAGTCGAGTTTTCCAGACGGTATCGGCGTGCGCTGCTCCGTCCTGTCGTAAGCACATTTTCCATACGGTCACGCTGTAACTTCACCGTCGTGATCACTGTATCCTTCGCAGTATTGCCACGTCCTTCCGATATTGTGTGTCTTCTGTACCACCGGACGATTCCATTTCCCTTCCAAGACGACAGACGAAAGTGAACCGGTGTTGTGAATGCTTCCATGCGTGTTTATTGCCGGAAATAGATGTTCTAAACTCATGTAACTCTGCTGTAAGTAGGGTGAGATTCCCCCCTTATTGGTAACACTGGCCGACAGACGCCAAACGGAGCGATTTTCGAGTCCCTGAAACCCAGAACATGAGCACCAGTATCGACGAGGATCCATAACCGTGCGATCGGCGGACATGGTAATATATCCCTTAAGACACTCATGCATATAACTCAAAATGTCACTGACAGATCGCATATTGATTAGCCTCAGCGTCCGGGGTAATTTCGTTCTTATGGCTACGTGTCCCAAGGCTTGGAATGCCTTGGCTCGGGGACCTGTCATCAGGGCGACTAACTAACCGCAGACATGAGTAAGAGCTGACTGTTAATACAGTTGGTATGCTGTACGCTAATACCTATTGTATTCCCACCATTACAGCAAGGATCTTCTGGCTGGGTCTTTCGAGGGATTGTATAGTGTCTTGTGCAAGTTTTGCTTTACGTCCATTGTGTTCCAAGCGCGATGAATCCATAGTGCCCGGCATTGGCCTATGGATCCTCTCAGAGATATTACAGATGGGCATATCCGTATCGTCTTAAACGTGGGAGTCAGGTGTTATGAGTCGGCCGCCATTTTCTTTCTTTCGATCACTGCAAAGGTAAACCCATACAGAACGCATTTCACGGGAGCTGGCCACCAGGATAGGTTAACCTGAAGAGTTGCAGAACGTGTGCACGTATATCCGCTGCCAGAACGTCAGCTGCTAATGTTATAATCTATGCACCTCCCCTCCTCCTTCCCCCTCCCCCTCCTTCTCCACTACTTCTAAGCATGAAAACTGCACCCCCTCCCCCCACCCCCTCTCTCACGCGCTCGCCAAATGTGCAGATGTATGTAAATTCTCAACAACACCGGAAATGTTATGAGCTCGTGAGACTCACTGATTTTTTTTCTTCTTCGGAAATATGAATAAGCAGAATCCATTGTAATTTTCCATAAGTTAAATTGGAGCGCACGCTTCTTAAGTGAGCAGTCCATGGCAATCACTCAGTCACTTGAAATGCGCTTCGTCTCAATTTCTGTCGTGTTCTTCCCTACCTTTACATCCAAGGCGAACCCGCTGATGCCGCCGCCGTCGTCGCTGCGAGGCAGGACGTATCGGCTTTCACTGATCAGGTGCATGCGTGTCCCGGGCTGGCGTGGAGGTGTCCGGGCGAACTGCGCAGGCGAGCTCGAGCATGGCAGGTGGAGTATGCCCCATTATGCCTCAGGGAAAGTGCACGAGCATCGGCGTCAGTAGCACGCCCTGACGCCAATGCTTGAGGAGGCGGGGCACTCCAAAGGAAGGGGGCGGCCGGCCGACACTCCAAC
>NW_020870117.1:261401-263901 GCF_003789085.1 Penaeus vannamei | reverse complement strand
TTCTTTTCTTTGCGAAACATTTTGATTTGTAGGTTCTTCGTCTTAAACGCACCTCGTGCTCGGCAAAAGCCACTTTCTAGTCTTGCCATCACGTAGAATACACGTTCCTATTATGCTAGCAGAATCCTCACCATATTGTAGAATTTCGTTTCCTGCACGTGCAGCATTGTGGATCGTTTCTGCGGTGGTGTTCATTTACTGTTTTTTATCATCGGTTATCGCACTGAATTAGAGCCGTGTGATGCATCGAAGTTTATCAGTGTAGATATGAATGTGATAATTGTATGGTTTTCATATGGCAGTTTCGTAAGCGTTTTGATAATTGATGACATAGAAGTAAACCGCAGTGCTAACAGCATGTTAAAGCCCTTAGCTAAGAAATGCCTCAAAAGCATATGTAACAAATGTGTGTTGGACTTTGGGTCTCGGAGGGGGGGGGGGGGGGGGAGAACTGGGAAGGTTGGAGGGTGGGCTAGGATAAGGGGGTTGGGGAAGGGTGGATAAGTAAGGGGATGGAGGTTGGGGAGAGATGATAGGGACAAGTGGGGTAGGTGAAGGGCGTTGGGGAGATGTAGGAGAGGTGGGATAAGAGAGGGAGGGAAAGAAAAGAAAAGGGGGGAGACGGTAGTTGCATTATTTAGCAGTCTCCGCCGTCGGTCATCAATCGCTTTAAGATTGGGAGATCCTAGCTCATTCTTTCCTGCTGGCGAGGAATTCATTCGCTGCCTGGCCTGATCCTCCGTCTTCTAATGCATCAGAGCTGAGGAAGAACAAAATGGATCCCCCTCCCCCATGTAATATCTGCACACACACTCACACAATGGATATTCTGTAAAGAGAGAATTGCGTAATTTTCTCGAGCCACGCTTTGTGTTGATTAAATAACCTTGACTGGACGACCGGCTTCTAAATCAACACTCGCCCGTAAGGAAGGAGAGGTCAGCACATCCTCCGGTGCCTTTCAGCGCGCTAACTCCTCTTCCAGCACCTGTCGGGTCCTAAGGAGCGAGTTGTCTCCACGCGAGAAGCGGCGAGGTGTTGTATCCTGACGGCTCGTTGAGTGGATTCGTGTAATAGCCATCCGAGGCGACAGTTGGAGAAGCGCAGACAACGACAGCACTCTTCGACTCGCAGGAGCGGACACGAGTGAGGATTGCGAGTACAATGTATGAGCATAATTAGGCCAGTGAGAATAATCAGAGTCGCGCTTATGTAAGCGCCCAGACAGGTGTTGTTGGGCAAGCAGCATACGCTAGTGGGAAACGCGTCTCGAGAGAGAGAGAGACTGAGAGAGGAGAGAGAGAAGAGAGAGGAGAGAGAGAGAGAGGAGAAGGAGAGAGAGAGAGAGGAGAGAGAGAGAGAGAGAGAAGAGAAGAGAGAAGAGAAGAGAGGAGGAGAGAGAGAGAGAGAGAGGGGGGGGGAGAAAGAGAAAAGGAAATGGGAAAAGAAAAGAAAGGAGAGAAGAAGAGAGAGAGAGAGAGAGAGAGAGAGAGAGAGAGAGAGAGAGAGAGAGAGAGAGAGAGAGAGAGAGAGAGAGAGAGAGAGAGAGAGATGGCTTACTTCAAAGGAGTAAAATAGCTTTAGATCCACTGAGATATGGACAATTTTTTAATACTGTAAGAATACTTAACAGGATCTAGTGTTCTGGAAAAAAACAGACAGGAATAATCAGAAACAGCTTTAAGGTTTGCACTGCGTAGACTATTGATGAGCTCGTGACCAAGTTGCACAGCGTTGCGTTCAAGGTCAGGTTGCAGGCCAAAGTCAAAGGAAAAAGGTTAAGGTCAAGGGGCATTCCGGTCTTTAAGCGCCGCGGAAAAGCAATACGGCCGAGAAAATAAAAAAAAAAATAGATAAAACAGAGAAGAAGAAAAGAGGGAGCGAGATCAAAGTCGGAAGGCAAAGGAGAAAAAAGAGGGTAAATAATATAAGAAGAAGAGGAAAAAGAAGAAAAGAAGGCCGGTGTCCCAAGAATGCATGGACAAGAACGCGACGGAATCAAGGCCAGTCACGCAGGACAGGGAGGGGAGGGGGAGAGAGTAGGGAGGATGGGCGGGTGGAAAAGGGGGGGGGGTGGCTGACATCACAGACCCGCCGACACTTCCGACGGCTATGGACGATCGTGCGTCGCCTACCCGTAAAATTATCAAGCTGTAAAAGTACTCGTGGAAGCTCTACGTGAGGCGATCCAATAAGAGTACAATAAATGCAAGGGCGGTCGGGACACGAGCGGCTGAAATCCGGTAGACCTTTTTTTTTTTTCTTTTCTCGTAATTAAGAGAAAAAAGTTGGTTGTGCTTGATAGCTCCATTATCAGGGTACACTTCTTAATTATTCCGCTGAGAAATAGCTCGGGAAGTCTGCCATCTTTAAGGAAAAGTCTTGGTCGCAGGCAGGTCGCCCGGGAGACATGAGCAGGCGGCGCTTGGATGATATTCCATGCGTGTCCTGATCGGCCGCCGCGCCGTTCGCCGACGCCGAGAGCGGCAATCTCACCCGG
>NW_020870117.1:228901-256401 GCF_003789085.1 Penaeus vannamei | reverse complement strand
CTAAATTTTCGGAGCAGAAAAAAGTATATTTAGAAGAGGGAATATGGATTAATAATCATGACAATGATGATGACAGTGATGATTATAATGATGATAACAATAATAATAGTAATAATAATAATAACAGTAATGATGACAATAATAATGATGATTATTATTATTGGTATTGTTATAAAGATGATATTATTGATTATAACAGTAACAATGATAATGATAATAATGACAATGATAGTAATAATAATAGTAATGATAACAATATTAGTAATAATAGTACTACTAATAACAATAACAGTAATAATAATTGTAATAATAACTAACAGTAATAGTGGTAGTACTGGTTATGATAATAGTAATATCAATACTACTACTGCTGCTACTGCTACTGTTGCTACTACTACTACTACTACTACTACTACTAGTGATGATAACAATAATGGTAATAAAATAGTAATGATAATAATAATACAGTAATTATGGAAATAATAGTAATAATAGTAGTGACCATAACAGTAATACCTATTATGACAACTGTATAATGATGATTATTAAGAAAATGGGTATTTTATCGAAAAGACAAAGCAGTCTCTGTCTGGGCCGGGACATGGGTGGGGCCCCGGGGTGGCAGTGTGGTGAGGGGGTGGGCAGGGAACAGGACACATAACAAATACTGGAAAGATGACAATAATTTGGAGTGTCTATTTTGGTAAGCTGAGTTAGAGGTGGTGACAATACTGTAAATCAAGAAATGACTTTGAGTGACTGGCTGTTACGCTCGTACAACCGCTGGCTCGGCCCTCGATGACAGTCGTTGTGCCCAATATTTATTAAAGATAATTATAGCTTTATCGTGCATAAAGCGTCGTGTCACGGCCGTGTGAGGAGGATGTATGTCAGCTACGGGTAATGGCAGCCAGTGAAACCTGTAAATGTGAATGTTTTACGCCGAAAATCAAGTAATGACGGAGTATTACGTCGCCTCGATCACTGGTTCTTCCCAGCCCGCCGGAAGACCTACACAGTTGCCAGATTATCCTGGAAACATTGAATTTATGTTCCAGACCTTCCTGTCTATTTTTAGTCATGCTTCTTAGGCGATCGCGGCATAAGACATCTGCCTTTGCAAATCATTTTGTGCAATAAATCTGTCTTTAATGTTTTGTTTTGATTTCGAAACTGAATGGAGGAATACCTCCGAAAAAATAAGATTGGCCAAAATAGTTTGATCCCGCGACTACTCGACCGGATGTTTATAGAGCTTGCAAGTGCAGGATCAACACTGGTGATCAGCGGCGTGATGGCCACGACAAACACCCCGGCACCCCGATAATGCAATCAGCCTTTGCAACACCTTGTTGCTGTCGCGCTAGCGACCTCGACTATCACAGCTTCACAATTTTCAACGGCGGCGCAGCAGAAGGAGTGACCGATGGTCCCCCAGACAGCACGGGAGCCTCGGCGATCGCTTTAGACAGCTGCTCAAATATTTAAAGTGAGCTAGACTGTCCTCTCCCCTTGATGAATCTTCGCTTGAAGGTGTGATTGGGAAATGGCACTTAGGGCAGATTTACTAATCGTTTATATTTTTGGAACAAAATTGTTATCACTTTCGTATCTCTTAGCATGTAAAATCGACGCATAAGTTTACGAAAATGATATAAATATTCCATATTAAAATAAGATCAAGTAGCACTCTTCCGCGGTTCCCGAGACACGAATTTCCATTGCGCCTCGTCAGAGAACCACGGTCCCGGCGACTGAATTGCTCCGACACGTTTTTTATTCGTCGGTGAAATGTTTTTGTGCCTCGTTGTCACACACTTCCCTCTGAGCACGATGATACTGCGTTTACACAGCTGATGATTTTTCTTTTTTTGCCCAACCGATTGTTATGCAATGCTGAATTCAAAACTATAGCGTTATATATTAAGTTATTACACAAATATTTTGGTTTGGTGTATGGAGACATGTGTAATGGTATAGGTGTGATAAGAGAAATGTAAGAAGCTTAATGGATTGTGGGTTGCTTGGGAAGCTGGAAAAGGAAACTCTGGGAAAGCAGGATGAGGTTTCCTTCCCTGCGCCAAGGGAAGGATAAGGAGGGATGAGGGACGAGGACGGCAGGATAGGACGGCCAGCGACGGAGGCGGGAGGGGAAGGATAGGGGGCGGCGCCTGGGTTGGCCACCACGGTAGTTGTGGCTAGTTGGTGGTTTGTGTGTTGGCGCCGCTGTTACACCCTGACCACATATCAGTTACCGGCGGCTGCAGGTGTAACGAGGGGACTACACCCCCGCCACCGCCGCTGCCACCACCATCAGCGGGTTACACCTGTACACCAAAGGTTATCCTTCCCTTCCACCGCATGATCGCTCTACCGCACGTGTCACCTGTCCCGGACATCTACCACACTCACCACCTCAAAAAAGCTGCACAACTGCCATGCGGATGGTGTTAACCGCAGTGTCACGCTCAGTTATCCTTGCCATGCACAGGCATCCGCGGTGACATGCGGTAGGCCTAGTTTTCGGGGTCAATCTACACTAGTTTCCCCTTTGTGGCGTTTTTGTTGCATTTGTACTTTTCATTCGACTTTTTGGGTGATGCGGGGTACGTAAACCAGGTGTTTGCTGTAGTGCGGTGGCTGTGGCTTTCCAGTGGTCGAAGACGTGACATGTAGCGGTCAAAGGACCTCTATAAGTATCTTCTCGGCTTGATATTGTTAGTGGTTGTACGTGATGACACACGCACGCACGCGAGCACGGACGCAAGCACACACACATTCTCTCTCCTCTCCCCCCCCCCTCTCTCCCTTCTCTCTCTCTCTTCTCTCTCTCTCTCTCTCCTCTCTCTCTCTCTCTCTCTCTCTCTCTCTCTCTCTCTCTCTCTCTCTCTCTCTCTCTCTCTAAATTTCCCATTTCCTTTCTCCACATCCACACGTGACTTCATTAATAAATCACAGTGCCCTCATTGCGGAAATCTCGATATTTTTAACTGCCCGTTAGTTCCGTCTTTCGTGCTTTGCGATTCGCTCCCGGTAAAAAAAAGTGATTATCAGTAGACTACCTTCTCTGGCCTCTTGATATTGATGTCTCGAAGGAAGCGTTTGACCGCACCAAGGGAAGCCGTCATGAATGAAACTGCTTGTCAGGGATGTGTCGGAATCGCTCATAGTCGGCGCGGCCGCTGTAATTTCCGTAGGCGCTCGGCCACGCACGCGTAAGTGGAGGAATGGCTCTATTGAATCTTGCACTTGGTTCTTACCGGATGGATTTTCTTCTTTGGCTTTATTCATTTGTTTGTTTGTTTGGGTGTTGGTTTCGATAAAGGGGTCAGTGTTTTTCCCCTTTATTTTGTTAGAAGAAATTGATTTTTTTTGAGGGTGAAGTTCAAAGTGAGAAATTGGAGAATTCAGTCGGGTGAACGAAGGGATTCTCGCATTAGGATTTAGGACTAAGTGATGGGCTACTCCTCGAGAGCAAGTGAAGGAACTAGAGGCGGAAAAAACGGGGGAGTGCCGGAACCCAACCTTCCCTCCGGCGCCGCCGCGTGGTTTATGTCTGGGACGTGTCGCTCCTCCTCCGCCTCCTCCTTCCCAGGCGCCTCTCTCCGCCGTCGCCGCCGTCGTCGAAGGATCGATAGATTTTGTTGGTTTTTAGTCATAATCCTTCTACTAAATAAAAGGTGTTCGGTTAAGGTACGCGTGTGTGCGTAGGCTATTTGGAAACACACATATGATATATATATATATATATATATATATATATATATATATATATATATATATATATATATGTAATGTATGTATGTATGTATGTATGTATATGATTCACATCACCTTTTTCTTTAGGTCGTCCACCCACCTCTCAACCGGCCATTAAAAGTCTGAATGTCCACCACCCCCCTTCCCCGCCGTCCACCTCATCCGTCACATCGTCGGCAGAGCGACAGATCTTTCCCATCCACTTTATCCACCGGCCGTTAGCTCGTTATGTGTGATTTATCCGACTCGTCCTGACTAGAAATACGTTGCATTCACAGCTTCATGATTCTGGCTGGGATTTTCTTTATTTTCTTGTTCCTCTTCTTCGTCTTCGTCTTCGCTTCGTCTTCTTCTCCTCTTCTTTCTCTTTCTCTCTTTTTCTTTTACTTCTCCTCCCCCCTCTTCCTTCTTCGTTCTCATCCTACTCTCACTTCTTTTTTCCATCTTTTGTCGGTTATACTGATTCATATTCGATTGAAATTTATTTTAGGAAATGCTAGACCTTTCTCTAAAATACAATTGCAAGCCAGGCCGTCTTTTTCTCACATTTACCAATCAGTTATCCATTTTACCGATGGATTCTCACGGCGCTTAATTCGGCTTCGTCTAAAAATAAGTTCCGCCGCCACACGCGAAGGCCCGGCCACGCCACGGGGCTTTATGCACGGAACGGCGAGCGATCGGCCTCGCCTCCAATGCGGGGAACGTTTGGAATCACTCGCGCCCATACGTGATCGCCCCATCATTTCCTTTTCGTTCTCGGACCCCGTGGCTCTCCCGCCGACGCCCTCAGCACCCCTTCCCCATACCAGACGCCATAATGCGGTCTCCAGCCCATGCGGGTGATGTGCTCTCTCTGTTGCCCTATAAACGCCGTGACCGCCCTGCACTTTGGGGTTTAGGTCTGCCCTATCGCGCCCTTATTCCCTCTATGACAAATATAGACATTGCGGTCAATGTTTTGTACTGCGGTGAACCAATGTTCTGCCAACCTTTTGAGGGGCGGAGGGGGTGTTGGGGGAAATCTTGGTCATTCACTTATTACTGTGAATCATGGATGGCTATTGACAGGAGCTTTGATTCATTTCTGGTGGTCTTAATATCCACGAATGATATTTATGGTTCACGCCCGTGAACTTTATGTTTTATTGGCAGTGGCGGTGAACACAGCAACCGAGCTTTTTGTGTGTCTTCTCTCATTGTTTTGCTGGATGCCCTGTTTTTCTTCAATATTCAGTTTTCTTGCAATATTCGGCTTTAAATACTCGCGGCTGCCCGGTGGCTTTGTAGCAGACCGCAGGGAGGTGTCTCAACGCCCCGCGACGCTGCCGCAAGCCGGCCTACTGCCACGGGAACAGGAATATGTACACCGCAGAACGAGTGCGACGGTTGGAAGGATGTTTTGCCTTTCGGGCACGGCGGGCAGTGGAGGGATTGTGCACCCGCGTTCACTGCGTTGTCTCACGAATGGACACGTTTAAATTGAGTTCGTGTGTTTGCGTGGGTGCCTGTTTGCGAATAGGACACAAACATGAGAGATAAATGTGTTCAGTGTTCCACCACGGGAAGGCCAGCAGAATGAATACGCTCAAGTAATGGCACACAGCGAGAGACCAAATACACCGGCGCTGAGTAATGCCACCGCGGTAAGGACTACGTCGGCGTTCTGGTGTGCGTGGGGCGAGACCTAGCAACGAAAGAGGTGTGCTTTGATCATATGTAACTGGTGGAATGCTAAGTAATCATGCCTATCATAGCGTGAATTATGGTGAGAACCCGAGGTGAGTGTGTGGAATAGGACCTTCTTTATCGCCGACAAGGTGAAGGCTAAAGCGGCTACCGTCAATATCTTTGATTTTTATTTATTCTTAAAGGAGCCTAGAAGAAATGAAAGAATGTTTTTTTTAAAATCTATTTTCCCATTAAAGTTAAAGACAAATAACGGATTTGGAAAAAGAAGAAAAATAAGGTAAACCACTTAATGGAGCCCATCATTATGTGGAGCTTTTTAAAACCTTTTATGCATAATGGGAGCTTTAACGAGAGGTGTCAGTAAGTAAAAATGGACATATACAGTGACATGATATGGGAAAAAATGAATTGTCGTGATAAAGAGTCGTAACTGCCACCCAAAGACGACAATCAATCCTTAGGTAATGACAACTGCGTGTAATTAAATGTCGTTCAGCTTGCGCCATGTACCTTAGCCTCTCCACTTACCATGTGATTTATTTCGAATTAGTGATTAACATATGGCGTTGAACAGGATGTTATGTAGGCGATGTATGGGCGCCCGGCTGGTCTCGTGCTGAAGGCCGGATAGCTGGCCTAGGCTACGGGGAAAGGCTGGAGTTCCTGTGTCCTTTGGAGGTCACGTGGTACCATCCTTGGACACTTGTTTTCCTAATTACACTTTTATTGCACCTCGATACTTACTCGACTAATGGAGCGCTTCCCGTTTAGCCTTATTTAGGTATTCGGTTTCTTGTCCTAGTTTGTATCGTGTTTATTTGATCCTCAATTGCTTTCTCACTTTATGTCTGTCTGTCTCCTTCCCTCCCTCCCTCTCCCCCTCCTTTCTCCTTCCCTCTCTTCCTGTCCTCTCTTTACTACCTCTCTTACTCCCTCCCCTTCTTTCCTTCCTCTCTCTCTCACACTCCTTCCTTACTTTTCCAGCCATCCTCTCCCTCTCTCTGTCTCCCTTTTCCTCTTCCTCTCTCCCTCCTCTCTCCTCCCTTCCTCCCTTCCCTTTCCTCCTCCCTCCTCCCTCTCCCTCCTCTCTCTCTCTCTCTCTCTCTCTCTCCTCTCTCTCTCTCTCTCTCTCTCTCTCTCTCTCTCTCTCTCTCTCTCTCTCTCTCTCTCTCTCTCTCTCTCTCTCTCTCTCTCTTCTCTCCCCTTCCTTTCTCTCCCTCTTCTCCTCTCTCCTTCCTTACCTCCGCCTCAAGTATCTCTTTCCCACTCCCTCTTCTGTTGATATTGGATCCATCTGTACCTATACTTTAACGAGCGCTCCCTTACTCTTTATCATTAGTGTTTTCCCTTACCCGAACACTTTGAGGTCGGGATGGTAAGATAACGGCTATGTATAATTACGAGAGAGTTGGCGCAGTAGAAGGCAGATGGTGAGCCAGTGGCAGGTGACAGGGGAGGGGAGGGGAGGGATGGATGTGATGGTGGAAAGGAAGGGAAGGGGATGGTACATATGAGGGGAATGGGGAAGGGAAGGGGAAAGGGATGGTACACATGAGGGGAATGGGGAAGGGATGGTACATATATGGGGAAGGGGATACTACATATGAAGGGATGGGAAGGGGGTGGTACACATGAGAGTAATGAGGAAGGGGAAGGGGATGGTACATATGAGGGAAAGGAGATAGAGGAAGGGAAAGGGGGAATGGGATGGTACACATGGGGAAAAAGGGAAGGGGAAATGGGATGGTAAAGCTTGGGGAGAGGTATTGCAGACGAAAGAGAATGGGGAAGGGGCGGAGATGGGAGAAGGGAGTAGGACATGGTAGAGGCGGGGAACAGGGTGAAGGGAAGAGGGTTTTAAAGGGAAAAGGGGAGGAGAAAGTAGCAGTAGAAGCAGAAGAGAGTCATGAAAAGGAAGGGAATAGTAAAAGAGAGACGGTGAGAGAAACAGTAATATGGAGAAGGGGAAGAGAAGAAAGGAGTAGGGGGAGAGAAGGTGGCGAAAAGGGAGGAAATGGAAGAGGAGGTGGAGGGGAACGGTAGAGGGTAAAGGAAGGGAAAGGGAAGGGAGAACAGGCGTACAGGAATAATGGTAGAAGAAAGGCAGGGTAGAAATTTGCTATGATTTATGCTAATGTGCTACGGTCTATATTTTATTTATTTTTGTGGCCATTTCTTTTTCGCCATTATTTTTTATTTTTTTTTTTAATTTTTATTATTTTTTTGCCAATGACAGATATAATGACTTTATTATTAGTGTTTGTCACCACGGTATCATTATTGTTGTTGTTGTTATCGTTACGAATGAAAAGAAAAACAAGGAATCGACATTATTATGATAATTATAATTATCAGTTGTGGTATTGAGTGAATTATTGGTATTTTCATCTTTACTTACAGTCGTCATCCTTTCAATTATATCCGACAAAAACTGGTCAAATCGTTATCATTATCACTTACAATTAACATTTCATTTACATTATATTTAGCAACAATAATATTTTGTACATCTCATTCTTATCATTATTGTCACTGCTGTATGTTTGCTATTGTTATTGTATGTTAATACTATTAGTAGTTGTAGTAACAATATGTATGTCTGTTGAAATTTCTAATACCATCATATTTAATCCATAGCGTTATTAATATTACACGAAGAATCATAACAGTAGCAATTTAGAGTAATGCACAATATTACCTAGATGTACTCATGCATTACGTCACTATTATTCATCGCAACAATAACGCTGGCGCAGGTGTGTGGTGGTAGGCTTAAGGGAAGACGCTCTGAGAGCAACACATGTTAGTCCTTTACACTTCCTGTACTAAGTATAGCTCGGCCGTCGATAATTGCCGGTTGTTTTACCCTTTCTGTTTGCGCTGATGATCTTGTTTATGCCTCATATGCCGAGGCCAATAACAAGGGCTGACAGATAGGGGTGGGAGGAGGTGGGGAGACGGAGGAGGGAGAGGGAGAGAGATGAAAGGGAGGTGGAAGGGGAAGGGAGGGAAAGAGGAGATGGGGAATAGAGGAAGTGTAAAGAGGAGAATGAAGGCTGTGGAAGGGGGTAGGAAGGTGGGAGGTAGGAGGACGTGAGAAAGGGGTAGGGAAAGGGCAAGAAGAAAAGGAAGAGAGAACGAAGAAGGTAGAGGGGGAAGAGGGAGGGAAGAACGGGGAAGGAAAAGGATCCAGAGAATTATGTCTTTCCTTCCTCGAGGTTCTATTGTTTTTTAAAAGAATGATTTGTGTTGCACCGCCCTTTTTAACCCAATTTTCTCTCCGTTTTCTTTCTAACAGGTGAGTGATTCCCGCGGATGGATTTACTAGTTACCTCAGGGGGATATGCTTTGTACAGTAAGTGTTTTTGTTACTTTTTTTCTTCTTCTTCTGTATTTTCCACTTCCAAATGTTGCAGTGAAAGTTATTTGTTGTTGCTTTACGTACGGGATGTTGCAGTTTAGTTGTAAGTTTATTGTAAGTGATGTTTGTCCGGAAAAAATGACTGCGCGACATACATGAACTGAATGGATAGAGAGAGAAAGGGAGAGGGAGGGAAAGAGAGAGGGAGAGGGAGAGAGGGAAAGAGAGGGAAGGAGAGAGAGCGAGACAGCGAGAGCGAGAGCACGTTGCATAGCCTGTGGTCTGCCAGAGAGCGTGCACGCGGTCCTGTTCGGAGACTCGGCCACTGGGTGTGGTGCTCCGCTGGGACCATCGACGGCGCTCAGAATTTCATGGCGCTTGATGAGAGACAAAATTTTTATGATAGATATAAACCAAGCTTGATTGCAGTGTTCGTCGCTTTTAAACTCGTCTAGCAATTATTCCTCTCTATTCTTTTTTTCTTTTTCTTGGCGATCGCGAACTTCGTCTCAGGAAGCAAAAAATTTGTGCAGGCAATCAGGGAACTCCTTCCTAAAAGCGACTGTGACTTGGGCTTCCTTACAATGCTTCTGCCTCCTCCCACCTGCCTGCTTGCCAGCCTGCCAGCCAGCCTGCCAGCCTGCCTACGTGCCTGTATGCTGATGACCACAGCCACGCCTCCCGCGGCACACGTTTACAAGGTGAAACAAACAAACACGGCCACTGCGTGTGTTTATAGTGGCTGGGTTCCGGCACGGCGCACAACCCTACAATTTAGCCGGCGAGTATTGGTGTAATGTAGCAATTAGCGATAATATGGTGGCGTACTGGGCGGGCTAACTGCTTACTGGTAATTGGTCACCAATGCCACATGTCTGCTAGTTTAGGGGAATTTTATTTTCGTTTAATTAACGTTTTGTGTGTTCGGGCATAACTTATTTTTGCAGGCGAATTCTTTGGGTCCGACTTGAGCTCCGAGAGCCCGGCTGCCTCGCGCGGGTTGCTGATCTCGCCGCCGGAGCCGCCGCCGAGGCCGAGGGGCTGGGGACCTATCCATCATGAATTAATCGTACGCGTCAGCAGAGCGCTTACTTATATATTTTTGTTCTCATTTCACCATGATTATCGTTATTTGTAAGCGGAACTATGATTATACGCCATCCCACGGTTTCTGCAATATGTCAAATTCGGTTAGGGATATATATTTCTGCGCAGCAGTTAGCATTTGTTTTTTATTACTTTATTTATATTTATTTTTATTTTATTTATTTATTTTTTTAAACGAAAGAGCAGATTCTTCCTCCGTGCGTTTGGAATTGATTCCTCAGGACGGCGGATGCAGAGGCAGCAGCCACGGGCCGAGCCTCGAAGCTCTCCTCCGTATTCTCCACATTATTCTTTGCTGCTAATTGTGCATAATTACACGGCTTCCGTCCCAGTCTTCGCACACATGGCCTACGAGCGCGTCGAGCCTCTCGTCCTAATCGTCCATAAGCTTCAGGTTCGCGAGGAAGAACGTCCATAATAACGCCAGTTTGCCGACACGTCGTTAGTCAGGTGACGCCGCGCCCCTCGGCGAGCCGGTGGGACGCCGTCGGGATGTTGCGATCGCCCGACGTCCTTCGGGAGCATCCGGCGGGAGGCTCTGAAGGAAGTCTTGGGACTCGGCGCTTAGTTTTTTTCTGGAAGTTAGTAATTAGGTATTTACTGTGTTTTTTTGTCGGACATCAATCGGTGTGGTAAACAGAAAAGCTGGCGATTTATTTATGCTTATTGGCAGAGTACGGGCCATTTCAATGAGACATGAAGTAGTGATCAGAATGAAAGAGAGGGAGGGAGGGAGAGATGGAAAAAGGGGAAGAGTGAGCTGCGGAGAAAATGAGAAGGGGAATGAGAAAGAGAGAAGAGGAGGGAGAAAGATGTGAAGAGAGAGAGAAAAGGGAAAAAGGAGAGGGAGAAAGATAGGAAGAGGGAGAGAGAGAAAGAGATAGGAAGAGGGAGAGGGAGAAAGAGATTGAAGGAAGGATAGGGAGAAAGAGATAGGAAGAGGGAGGGGGAGAAAAATATAGGAAAAGGGACAGGGAGAAAGAGATAGGAAGAAGGAAAGGGAGAAATAGATAGGAAAGGGAAAGGGAAGGAAGATAGGAAAGGGGAGAGGGAGAAAGAGGTAGGAAGAGGGAGAAGGAGAAAGAGATAGCACGAGGGAGATGGAAAAAGAGATAAGAGGGAGAGGGAGAAGTAGATAGGAAGAGGGAGAGGGAGAGAGGAATATGAAGAGGGAGAGAGAAATAGGAGAGGGAGAGGAGAGGAGAAGAGGGAGAGAGAAATAGGAGAGGGAGAGGACGAGAGAGACACACACACAGAGACAGAGGGATAGAGAGAGATAGAGTGTGTATGTGCGTATAATGTTTGCGCCTGCGTGCGTGTGCTCGGTCCGCGTCACAAAAAAGAGGGAAATGTTGCCCGGGCGGCGGCGGCGGCGGCGGCGGCGGCTGGGGAACCAACAGGTGGGCAGACGGAGAGGTCGGAAACACAGGAGTGGTGTCCACTGTGTAATGACCGGCGCGCCAGGAGGCCCGGCCGAGTAATGGGCATTATTAGTCTTGTGCCGATCTTCTTCCACGATACGGAGGCAAGGAGGGCGCCTTCAGCAGTCTCGGGGAAACAACACTTAAAGCCGAACTTTCCCATAAAAACACGACTTGTCCGAATCCTTACAAATCTCCCGGCGTATGCATCGTTCTTTCGCGTACCGCCTGCGCTCTGGGAGAATTGCATGGCGAATAAAATCTCCAATAGAAATTCGCGGCCTACCACGCCGTAGCTACTCGAACGACATAATTAGCGTGGCGCCGCGGGAGTGCGTGTGTCCCAGCCAGCGGGGGGGGGGGGGCTGGGGCTGGGGGGCGTGGTAGACAGGAACTGTGAACGGCTGACAATGACCATCCTGCGCCCGCCATACACAGGTGTACTTCCACCTGTAATTCATGTGGGATAATTGTCTTCGAGAGTGAATGAAGAGGAAAATGTAGATTGCCGTTCTCCCGTTCCACTCCGACTCTGGTGGGACTGTGTGATTGGAAATTAATTATGGCTCTTCGATCCGGGACATCGGAACGAGTCATTACGCGTTCCTAATGTCCACGGATAACCACCGACTGATTATTTATCGGAAATATTTGAGCCGATCGAGTGCGTCCGACCGGGAAGGCGGGAAAGGGGGGGGGGCAAGAGAAAGCTTTTCAGGAGAGAGAGGAAGGGGCATTTCAAGAAGGAGAAAGAGTCATTTCAGGAAATAGGGAGAAGCATTTTGGGAAAGAGTCATTTCAGGAAATGGGAGGAGACATTTTGCGAAAGAGAGTCATTTAAGGAAGAAGAGGGAAACAGGAAGAAAGCAAAGAGAGGCATTTCATTTAAAGAAAAAAAAAATTTCAGGAAACAGACAGAGGCATTTCTGGTATTTGAAAGAGCCATTTCAGGAAAGAAAAAAAGCTGAAAGAAAAGATTTCAGGAAAAATAGATATTCAAAGGATAAAGAGAAGTATGTCAGGGAAGTATAGAGTCATTTGAGTAGGTAAATAGAGTCATTTCTTATGGAATCTTTAATGGGGTTTAGCTGCATATTAGCTCCCATGACACAGCAGCTTCACTCTCTCTCACTCACTTGCTCTATGTATATATCTATTTATCTATCTTTTTCTCTCTTTCCCTTTCTTCATTTCATTTTCTCTCTTTCTCTCTCTCTCTCTCTCTCTCTCTCTCTCTCTCTCTCTCTCTCTCTCTCTCTCTCTCTCTCTCTCTCTCTCTCTCTCTCTCTCTCTCTCTCTCTCTCCACCCTCTTCTCCCCTCTGGGCTCTAGTATACTTATATTTGTATAACCCGAAATTTATCTATTGCTTTTGGTTATGCTGTGATCGTAACCTTTAATTGTTGCAAAAAAAACGGAAGAGCTTTGGCGTTGCAGGCCCTCCCCCTTCTCCTCCTTACCTCCCACTCCCCACACTACCTTCCTACCCCTTCCCCCTCTCCCATCCCCCACGTTTCCTTCCTATCCCTCCCCT
Organism: Penaeus vannamei; assembly: GCF_003789085.1. Classification (NCBI taxonomy): domain Eukaryota; kingdom Metazoa; phylum Arthropoda; class Malacostraca; order Decapoda; family Penaeidae; genus Penaeus; species Penaeus vannamei. The sequence goes on along the minus strand of NW_020870117.1, from coordinate 243,528 downwards.
CCCTCTCCTCCCCTCCCCACACTCCCTGCCTTCAGGTAATTGTTACTCGGCTGTCAGAAAGAGCAGGAAACAGTAAAAGATAATCTAGCTAATTCAGATGCAAAATCGCATTTCGTGAAGAGGCCACTATGTGAGTCCTGAGTGATTACTCCATATTTTTACAGTGTGTGTAATACTCTTGGCCGCCGGAGTTTCACCTCGGCTCTGTTCCGCCTCTGTCTTCGGCCCTGGACTCTCCCTCGCGTTCTCGGCGTTTTCCTTATTCCCGGAACCTTCGTTAGCTTCATTCGCCTTATTTATTTTTAACCGTGTGGCCTTCTCTCGTTTTCTTCTTTTGTTGTTGTTGTATTTTGTTTGTTTTTCTTCTGCGGTTTTGTTGGTTTCGATTGGGGATTCGGTCTTGCGTATTGTATTTTTTTTTTTTTTTTTTGCTTTATATTTTGTCTTCTTCGGGTCTAGGGTCTTATTCCTCCTCATCTCTAAGTCCTTCTTCATCCCAGTGAGTGCCACACTTCGTCGGAAATTTCCCTTCGTCCTCCGTTTTCTTTCACCTTCGTTGTATCTCACCTTGCAATTCTCGGTGTGTTTTTTTCCGCCATGCTTTGGAGATAAAGTGTAATTACTGCTATTCTCTGTAATTCTCTAATTCCGTTCCCTCCGAGTTATCTTTCTTTATTTCCTTTTGCTCTTACTTATTTTTTTCATCCTTGTATGAATTAGTTCAGTCCAGATATAACGCGTGCCAATCATGCGCTTAGCTTATAGTATTTAATAAGGCAAGTTATCAAGTCAGGCAGACGTGCGTGCGTCATGCAAATATTATATTCCTACGTTTATTTCATCCTAAATAAAGACCCCCGAAGAAGCGATGAATAAAGACATGCAGACAGCGCCCGTGTAATTTATATCATCGTAAATCCACAGTTAAACACGAGCTTTTGTACGATTATAAATTCAGTTTGTGTAAACTGGACATTGGAAAATAAGGCACAATGAAGACTACATCCGGAGGGAGTTTCACCTACGCTAAACAGTTCATTACCGAAGCCTCGCTTAAGCGGATCCCCCCTGATGGACGACGACGCAAACGACCGGTAGATGACAACTTGAATATTAACGCTAACATGACACATGAACCGACTTGGTATAATTCAAAGGGAGAATGGGGAGGAAATGGAGAAGGGGGTGGAGGGGAGAGGCGAAGGGTGAGAGGGGGGAAGGAGGTGAAGGGGTGGTAGGAGGGGAGAAAGGGAAGAAAGGAAAGGAGGGAAGAGGGAAAGGGGAACCCGGGAGGGAGGGAGGAAGGGGCTGCTAGAAGGGGGGAAAGAAAGGGAGGGAGAGGAGACGCTAGCGGGGGAAGGGGAGGAAGGGGGTGGTTGCAAGGGGAAGGGGAGAGGACGAGCTGGAAAGGGCGAGAGAGGAAGGGGAGGGTCGAAATTGGCGGTGTCAGGTTATCTGCAGCGCCTCGGTATTAACATAAGCCCGGCCAACCCCTGCGCCATGACAGTTCACCAATTAAACAAAACGGCCCAAATAACTTAAGTGGCCAGGGGGACGGGCGATTGAGCCACTTGCTCCAAGACGCGCGTATTTATCATCCAGTCTAAACAGGGCTAATTGACTCTGATTGTAGCACTTGCGCTGGCGATTAGGTGATAATGAGTCTTATGGGGCGGGACAAGTTAAATACCTGTGCTCGCCCGCTGTCGTGGCCGGATGGAAAGCGATACTCGTTGAAGGCTGGTATTAGGAAGGGCTCGGGGGATACTTGGACACGCACATGCTAAGAGGACACGCTCGCACACGTGCACGCGGGCGCGCTCACTCGCAAGGCCACGCAGATACATGTGCGTGCGGGAAAATATGCCCGAACGCTGTCTGTGTTGATATGTATATGGTTATATATGTGCGTGTGTGCTGGTGTGCGCGTGTCAGTGTGTGTATGTGTGTAAATTTCACACACGATTAATTATCAATGATGAAAGCAGGTGTTCGTCATCATCACTTTCTTAATTCCCACGTCGAGAGAGAGCTCCTTGAGAAGCACCGAAACTTCATTCCTGTGGATTCCGCGAGGCAGACAGACAGGCAGCCAGACGGAAGATTAAATGGGGAGGTTCTCTCGCCTCGCGTGTGAACAAGCGGCTTGTGTGATCTCCGAGTGGCAGTAGCTTAGCGATTGCAGTCGGCTCTCCAGCTTTCACGACCTGCGGCACCACGCTGACGGAGGGCCGCCCGCGCGCCTCCAAGCACGCTGCGATCGGCGAGGATGCGTCTCGGCCTGGCTCTTTCCGTGGTGGTCTCTCCTCGAGAAAATTAGTTTTTTTCCACGCTTATTCTGTTCAGCTAATTTCTCCAAAAGCCTATTTTCCTTTCAATTTCTCCCTCACATACTTATCGTGAGAGTGTTCGCATGGTGTACGGACTCTCTGAGCAGCGCTGTGCGAATGCTGCATGTACACAGCGCTGGTCGCGGCTGTGCGGGCCGGCGGCGGTGCGGAGTGCGGCGGGCGAGGCGACCGTAAGATGATGTGAGTCGGTGCGTGGACTGCCCTGCGTCCTCCGAGTCGTTCGTCATAATCCTTCGCTGCGTCTACAATCACAGAATCGATTTTTACCGATTATAGGGATTACTTGCGATGCCATTTACTTGGTCAACCTGGACGGGTTAATAGCAAGGTTCGAGATAACGGGGTCACGTTATATTCCCATAGTGAACAGAATCGACAAATTATTACACGTACGTGACTAAATCCAAGGGTTCGGTGTCATACAATACCGCCATGGGATTAGCCGCAAGGTCGAAACGTTCATGGTACTATGAATGGGAACTCGTCCTTTCCGACACAGCGGCTCTTGTGAGCTTCTTCCGCGGAACGGCGAAATTAACTTTCAAAGCGGTCACGAGAAATAGTATTGTGTTGCACTTTCGTTGGCGAGACCGAGTGCATGTGCGCCGCCTCCCCGTGCCGGCGGCCGAGGATCCCCTAATCAAAATTATTTTTTAGTGTTTAAACGATTATATATCATTAGATTATTATAGGTCTTCGGCGAGGTTTGAAAGGATGGAATATAACAGATGATAAAGCGGCTCCACAGAGAGGAAGCAGAGGCAGCGAATGCGGTGAATGGGGATGTCTCTGAGGGCGCGGCCGGTGGCAGGAAAGAAGAGGAAGGTGCTGGAAATTTATGGCAATCGCGCTGGCAGCGATTACCGACCAAGAATACGAGGCAGTTACTGTGGCAACGCGAATGGGCACGGGGGCAGACTGGATAGTTTCTAACGTACAAGGAAACAGCGAGGGAAAGGGAAGGGAAATATACGACTCTGATGAAGGCCTTTTAACTACATTGCTTCTTAGGGTCATAATGAACAAGAAGTAGCAAAGAAGTCGATATATTTTACGTTCAATGAGGATGATCGGGAGGTGGAAAGGAAGGACGAAAAAGCATTGGCCTGTAAACGATCCTTCCTTCAAATTGTTATTATCATTAACCAATTATGGGCCGCCATATGTTCTCAGAGTAAATAATTACGAAGGGGGGAGGGGGCTCTAGGGGCAAAATGAAGGATATTTCTCCCTTTTCTTTTACAACATGATTGCTCAATTTGCTCGTTAATGGGGTAGATTAGATCACACAAAAATAACAAAGGTACAATAGAAAGGGGGCCGTTGTGGTCTCGGGAGGTGTAACGTCTTAAAAGAAAGGAATGCAGGTTTATGGCGTCCGTGCGGAGTCCAACGCCAAGGAGGAGATGATGGACGCCACTCCTTGACGTCCGGAGGCGAGGGACGTCAACATCTTCATGACCGGCGGCTGGCGTCTTTGTTTTTTATCTGTTTGTTTATTGACTGATCTATCATTTGTGTGGGAATCGGTAGATTTTCTTGTTTTTTCTTTGTCTACTTGTTAGCTTGAATGTTAGTATTCTTATGATTTGACAATAATGATAATTATCATTATTATTGTTATTATAACTATTGTTGTTGTTGCTATTATTATCATTATCACCATCATCATCATTACTATTATTATTAGTGCTATTTTTTCATGACTATTATTGTTATCATTTCGTAATTATTTATCGCCATTTTTTATTACTTTGTTATTTTTGCAACTATTGTTATCATAATCAATATTGTTACCGTTGTTATTGTTGTTCGTCCTATTACTACTGCTACTTCTGCTTCTTCTTCTACTACTACTGCTACTGTTATTATTATTATTATCATCATAATCATCACGATCATCTTCATTATTAGTCATCGTCAGTACCATAATAATCATTGCTACTGTTGTTATTATCGTTAATATTACCATCAAGGGTGTGTGGGTGTCGCGATGTTGATGATGATGAAGCTGATGGAGATGATGAAATCGATTACTATAATGCTTGATAGAAAGTTTTTATTACCTTCTGTGTCGTCCTTGTAAACATCCTTGATTGTACATTGGCGATTGTGTTGATTACGATTGGTTATGAATTTTCGTTTTTCTTAGAGTTTTTCTTCTCTCTCCTCTCTCTCTCTCTCTCTCTTCTCTCTCTCTCTCTCTCTCTCTCTCTCTCTCTCTCTCTCTCTCTCTCTCTCTCTCTCTCTCTCTCTTTTCTCTCTCTGCTCTCTCTCTCTCTCTCTCTCTCTCTCTCTCTCTCTCTCTCTCTCTCTCTCTCTCTCTCTCTCTCTTTCTCTCTTTCTCTCTCTCTCTCTCTTCTCTCTCTCTCTCTCTCTCTCTCTCTCTCTCTCTCTCTCTCTCTCTGCTCTCTCTCTTCTCTCTCTCTCTCTCTCTCTCTCTTTCTCTCTCTCTCATCTCTCTCTCTCTCTCTCTCTCTCTCTCTCTCTCTCTCTCTCTCTCTCTCTCTCTCTCTCTCTTGTTCGTTCTCCCTCTAAACCCGAAGTTCTCCCCCATCCGCCCTGGCGATATGCTGCCCGCCTGCCTGACTGCTTGCCTGCCTGCGGACTCATAGGCCTACCCGCTAGCGTGATGTTAATGACTTATTTGAGCAGCAAGAGCTGTCTTGACTGCGCCTGATTTATGCTTCCTCTTGGGCCTACTTACCGCTCTGACTTATTAGGCCTACGCTTGCCTTGGGGCCAACTCTTCCTCAGTTTATTATAGGCTTCGATGTTTAAGTGAAATATTGATTGAGAGATGAAATGAGGTGCGGGGAAAGCTGCTACTGTATCTTCAAAAAGTAATGTCGTTGCAAGAATATCAAAATGAAAATAAGATAGAATAATAGAATAGAATACCACAGACACAAAGGTTGCATGGATTTCTTCCGTTCATAGTGTGACACGCCACAGAACAGAAGACGTCATTAAAAAGGCTTGGGAGATAGCTACTGAAAGCCTATTTATCTGTTTGTTTACATCTTCGAAAGAGAGAAAGAGAGAAGAAAGGGGAAGCGGAGATCTACATCATAAACAGAATGCGTCCCCAGAATTCGCGGCCAGGACCATCAGTTAGGGTTCTTAGGGCGACAAGTATATTCTCTGTGACAGTTGACAGTTTGAGGGAGGTGTGTGTTGTTTGCCCCCGTAATTTGCATAATTCTGTAGTTAATTCACACAATATATCACGTCTAAACACTGCGTCTGTCGGGAGTCTCCATAATAAACTACGAGGCTAAAGACTCATACTTGACCGACCACGAACTGGTTAAACAGTACGCTTTGGTGATTTTTTCCCCTCTTCTCAAACGTTTTTTTTTAGCTATTTATAAGACCTTGGGTTATTTTCGGACGGCGACGAGGGGGTAAAGAGCCCAGGCAGGTGTAACTGTGTGTTAATCTGGTGGAGGAAATGTGGGTGAGTGTTATATTTTTACTCGATATTCCTTACTTTTATATTATGTTTATGCAGTGTATGAGTCAGATTTTAGTTGGGAAAGCATTCTATACAAGTGATTATCATGTACAGAAATGAAAATACACACAAGAAAAATCACACAAACGCTTCCACATGTATGCACAAATTACACACACACACGCAAACACACACACACACACACACACACACACACACACACACACACACACACACACACACACACACACACACACACACAACACACACACACACACACACACACACACACACACACACAGGACCACTTATAAGAAGTTTCCCAGATTGAGCCAATAGCTGAAATACGTCTTCCGGTGGTGAGCGGCGAGGCAGTTGTGCCCTTCTTGCTCGGTCAGTTTTTTCCGTGCCCAGTAGGAACCAATTGATTTTTTTCACATTTGTTGTGTCTGGGAATATGCGATGATGTCACAATTGCTCATTTTTTCTCTCTCTTTTTCCCCTTTTTTTTGTCTTTGTTTTTATGTCTCTTCATTTAGTGAAGTGACAAAATTCCAGTTTTACGAGAGCGGATAAGACGAATTGCAACCATTACTCTCAAACAAAGCGGAACCGGAGCGAGAGAGAGAGAGAGGAGCGGGAAGAGAGAAGAGCGGAGAGCGGAAGAGAGAGAGAGAGAGAAAGAGAGGAGCGGAGAGATAGAGGAGCAGAGAGAGGTAGAGAGATAGAGGAGCGGAGAGACGAAGAGGGAGAGAGAGAGAGAGAGGAACGGAGAGAGGGAGTGAGAGAGAGAGGAGCGGAAAGAGGGAGTAAGAGAGAGAGGAGCGGAGAAATAGAGGAGCAGAGAGAGGGAGGGAGAGAGGAGCTGAGAGAGAGAGAGAGCGAGAAGAACGGAGAGAGGAGAGAGAGAGGAGCGGAGAGAGAAGAGCGAGAGAGGAGCTCCCGCGGGATCCTCAGCCACCTCAACCGGAAGGCGTCCAGGACACAGGCTAGCCCGTCCATATTATTATATTTTTTTCCTTCGTCTTTTTTTCTTCCTCTTCTTTTTTTTGCATCGTGTGAGCTCGTGCTTGTGTCCAATACCGTTTTTGCGAGGGTCCGTGCGGTACGCAAACGTTTAGGGAATTAGTTAGATGAGCAGTTGGTGTGGGAAGGCCCTTTTTTGTTATTCTTCCTCCGCCTCGTCTGAAGTACTTACCCCTCGGCTGCTATAACGGGGAGGTTTTTCACCCCGCCGCTTCAGGAGGAGGAAAGTGTTATGTGCTTGTGTTTTGTCCTGCCTGTGTGCACGCGTGCTTGCTCCTTGCAATTCGCGCTATGCCATGCAGACGGCGGACGTTGCAGCGGCGTGGGCTCGCCGAGCAGGGCTGAGCGAGGGGGGCGTTCACACCAGGAGGAAGACTGCGTGGGCGAGGGAGGGCGCGTGAAGTCAGAGGATGAGGGGAGGGACGTCGGGTAGGGAGGGGGGAGGGCGAGGTGTTGACGTCACGAGAAGAGAGGGAGATGGAAGAGAAAGAGAAGGAGGAGGAGGAGCAAGGGGTGAAGATGTCAGACCTTGCCAGATTACCTGTCACTCTGCCAACATTACTGCCCGACGCCTCGGCTCAAATTGCTCTCTGCTCTGCTAATTTGCAATGCGGGCTCGAGCGAGAGAGCCGAACTGCTTCATTTAGCATGGGTCGGAGGCGTTACGCAATTCCTGAAGGCGGTAAACACTCTCTCTCTCTCTCTCTCTCTCTCTCTCTCTCTCTCTCTCTCTCTTCTCTCTCTCTCTTCTCTCTCTCTCTCTCTCTCTCTCTCTCTTCTCTCTCTCTCTCTCTCTCTCTCTCTCTCTCTTCTCTCTCTCTTTCTCTCTCTCTCTCTCTCTCTCTCTCTCTCTCCTCTCTCCTCTCTCTCCTCTCCTCTCTCTCCCTCTCCTCTCTCTCTCCCTCTCTCTCTCTCTCTCTCTCTCTCTCTCTCTCTCTCTCTCTCTCTCTCCTCTCCCTCTCCCTCTCTCTCTCTCTCTCTCTCTCTCTCTCTCTCTCTCTCTCTTCTCTCTCTCTCTCTCTCTCTCTCTCTCTCTCTCTCTCTCTCTCTCTCCTCTCTCTCTCTCTCTCTCTCTCTCTCTCTCTCTCTCTCTCTCTCTCTCTCTCTCTCTCTCTCTCTCTCTCTCCCTCTCCTCTCTCTCTCTCTCTCTCTCTCTCTCTCTCTCTCTCTCTCTCTCTCTCTCTCTCTCTCTCTCTCTCTCTCTCTCTCTCTCTCTCTCTCTCTCTCTCTCTCTCTCTCTCTCTCTCTCTCTCTCCCTCTCTCTCTCTCTCCTCTCTCTCTCTCTCTCTCTCTCTCTCTCTCTCTCTCTCTCTCTCTCTCTCTCTCTCTCTCTTCTCTCTCTCTCTCTCTCTCTCTCTCTCTCTCTCTCTCTCTCTCTCTCTCTCTCTCTCTCTCTCTCTTCTCTCTCTCTCTCTCTCTCTTCTTTCTCTCTCTCTTTCTTTCTCCTCTCTCTCTTTTCCTTCCTTTCTTCCATCCTTCCTTCCATCCTCCCTTCCATCCTCCCTTCTTTCCTTCGTTCCTGTCTTTCTTCCTTGCACCCTCTCCTTTCTTGCTTCCTCCCTCCCTTCCTTCCTTCCTTCCTTCCTTCCTTCCACACTTCCTAGTAAGACTTGGTATCCGCAGGAGGTGTCTGGAAAACCCCTTACCTCAGGCAGGAGTTTAGCGTTGTATATCTTTTTTTTTTTTTCCTTTTTTTGGACCTGATAACATTTTTTTAATCGTCGCTTCGTGTTCAGAACTGTAAATTCAGGGTACAATATTTAGGAGCTTGTCCAAGCCTTTAGGAAGTGCGTGCACGTTGCTGTTTTTTGCGTGTGTGTGCAAAAGTTTTCGCATAATATTTTACCTTTTATATATAACAGATTCGGATACGTTACTCCTTCGTAGCTGTGATTTTCGTGTTCGTAAATTGCACTTGTTTTGTCTCTTGCCTTTGCTTCTAAAATAGCATGGGAAAACGAGGTCAATATTTTAGGATTTTTAATTTATCCTTTTATTTTTATTCCCGCCCCTTCTCCACTCTACCACGTTGTACTACTACTTTTCCGCTTTGATTATTTTTCTTTTTTTATAAAAAGTTCTCTCATTTACCACGTTGCTTTACTTCTCCGCTTTTATTCAACCCTCTTCCGGTTATCCTCCTAACTACCGTGGCCACAATGTTTTCTCACCTCATTATCGACTCTGTAAATATGGCAAATGTTGAATGTTAAATACACTAAGAGTGCTGCCGGGCCGCGGGCGCCTTCGATGCGACATTAGGTAGGAATCTCCGCCTCTGTGACTCTCCTCAGTAGGGTTCCCCTGTGTGCTTGAGCGTGCGTGTGCAAGTGCGAGCGTAGATTTCACTCGTATCCACGCGCGTTCGTCGCTGAGACAGTGCGTGTATGTTAATCCGCTATGGAAGGAGCCGCACGCCTTCCCACAACAGTAACAACCAAACGACCTTCTCTCCTCCACGTCCTCCTCCCCCTCTCTCCCTTCCTACCCCCTTCTCTCCCCGCTTTCCCCTTCCCTCTCCCTCCTCCTTCTCCCTCTCCCTCCCCACCTCCCAGACGCCAGGCAGGTCTGCAACGGAAGTAGCGAGGACCAGCGCGACCGGTAATTGAGGAAGCTACAGACTTGCTAATTATCATACAGAGCGGCCTGGCCTCTCGCGTTATTTTGGCGCAACGTGGAGGTCCTTCTCCGGCGGCTGCTGTTGCTGCAGGAAAACTCCGGCCCATTTCACGGATCTCAGTTGACTCTGGTGTTCTTCAGGTTACTTTCTTCCATCTTTGCTTCCATGTTAGATTTCTGCTCTTCCTTGTTCTGAGGTGTTTAAGTCTTGTACCATTTTTGATGCATTATGCTTTTATTCATCTTAAGAATAGCTAAGATTTCGTATTCATTTTGTTAGCTACCCTTCTACCATTACTAATGCCGCTATCTAAAGAGTGAAAATTGATTAATTGCAACTGTTTATCCTTCTCCTTCTGACTCCTTCCAAAAGTGAATAAATAAAAACGAAATTATCTCTGTGGCACACGCCGAGGCGTCTCCAAAAAGTCATTATCTCCCGGACAAAGAGGAAAAGAGAAAAACTTGCCACAAGAATAAGAAAAAAATAATAAGTAGTATAATGAGGATGGTTCAGATTTTTTTATTTTTTTATTTTTTGTAGTTTGATCCGGAAGTCTCTAGAATCACATCGCAAAAAATGTCTGCGTCTATCCATTTTATTATTGAGAGTATCACTATGATTTATTTTTTATTTTCATTCGTTTTTGTGTCTTTTTCTTTTTATTATATTATTTTTTCCACAAGCTGACAGGACTTGATAGCATCACGTTTTGCAGAATGATAACAGACATAATGGACGAGAACAACTTGCCGACAACATATCATTTGTCCCCCACCGCCCCCCCCCTCTACACGCACCTCGAGAGGAGTGGGTAGGAGAGGGTTAGGTGGAAAAGCGGGAAAGGGGTACGTGCATGACCCTCCCCCCTTCCCCCTCACTATAAGAGGAGTGGGTAGGAGGTGTGGGGAAAGGAGGAGAGGGTGTACATGCATAGTTACCTCCCCCCCCCCCCCCGTTCCCTTAGGTACCTTTCAAGCTATGCTCTCCTACAGGGGAAGGTCTGCAAGCGAAGGGTGACCGCAGTCTGGCGAATACGGGCCAGCGGTGGGATAGGGGTAAGGGCTAAGGACTTGAGAACTGGAAGGGCGTAGGGCCTGAAGTGGGGACGGGGGTCGGCGGGGGTCTAAGGGGGACAGGGGCTCGAGGTTGGGGGATAGGGGTGGTGCTTAGGGACTTGAGGGGTGGGTAGGGACGTGGGGTGAGCAAGAGAGTCTTCCGAGGGGAGAGATCCGTCAGAGCGAGCCGCCACACGCTATAACAGGCTAATTACGGGTATCTGATTCACGCTCACCTGCCTCCATTAGCGTTTGAAAAGTTACAATTACGGTCGTAAAGCACCATCAGCACCGCTCGTCTACCGCAGCCGTGTTCGAGGCGTGCTGGACAGGGGTATGGCGACGGGGCTGCGGGAGGGCGAGGAGGGAGGCGCTGGAGGACGAGCGATGAGGAGGGAGGGACTGAAGGACGAGCGATGAGGAGAGAGGTGTGCTGGAGGACGAGAGATGAGGAGGAGGGAGGCGCTGGAGTACGAGTAATGAGGAGGATGGATGTGCTGGAGGACGAGCGATGAGGAGGAGGGAGGCGCTAGAGGATGAGAGATAAGGAGGCGGAGGAGGAGGGAGGAGTCGCTGGAGGACGAGCGATGAGGAGATAGGAGGCACTGAAGTACGAGCCGGGAAAGGAAGACACGGATTGGTCTTAGAAAGCGTATTGAGGTTTATCGGTCTTACAAACTGTAGGAGGGCTGACGGTTTGTAAATCTCTGACCTGTAAATGAATCATACGAACTAGGATACACTGGAAGTATCTCTCCTGCAGAATGTAAACCAACCGAAGAAACCATGAAGAGTTGTATATCTCTCTTGTAAATTGTAAATTAGTCGAAGAAATTAAGACCTGTAAAGATCTCTCTTATAGACTAAAATAATCGAGTTATAAGTAATTAAATGTACGAAACTAAAGTGAGTTAGAAACACTCCTGCAAACTGTAAATCAATTGCAAGAACCTCTACATGTTAAATAATGTTATGTAAACTGTAAACCGTAAATTCATCGAAATCGAGATAAACAATTGCGTGAGTTTACACTTTGCAGGATGAAGTGAATAGTCTTACTTACTCTTCGCTTACTTACTGCTTGCTATATGAGTTTTAACCCGCGGCTAAAAGGCGTGTCCTGCATAACGTAAGTGGGTTACTTGGCCATCTTTAAGGCGTCGTCGAGAATCAAGAGGGTAATTGTTGATTTGCTAACTGGATAATCGCGAGGAATGAAGAGAAATGCGTCCAGGCGATGTGGGGTGGTCTTTTATCGCGGGAGAAGCGCATAATAGTTTAATTTGTGATACAGTCTCCTTCTCTCTCCCTCGCCCCCCCCCCCCCTCCTCTCTCTCTCTCTCTCTCTCTCTCTCTCTCTCTCTCTCTCTCTCTCTCTCTCTCTCTCTCTCTCTCTCTCTCTCTCTCTCTCTCTCTTCTCTCTCTCTCTCTCTCTCTCTCTCTCTCTCTCTCTCTCTCTCTCCTCTCTCTCTCTCTCTCTCTCTCTCTCTCTCTCTCTCTCTCTCTCTCTCTCTCTCTCTCCTCTCTCTCTCTCTCTCTCTCTCTACACACACACTCACACACACACACACACACAAAATGTATATATGTGTACATATATATATATGTATATATGTATATATATATATATATATATATATATATATATATATATATATATATATATATATATATATATATATATATATATATATATATATATGTATGTGTGTGTGTGTGTGTGTGTGTGTGTGTGTGTGTGTGTGTGTGTGTGTGTGTGTGTGTGTGTGTATTATATATATATATATATTATATATATATAATGTATGTATGTATGTATATATATATATATATATATATATATATATTATATATATATATATATATATACATATTTATCACCTCTTTCATAAATCGATCTTTATCTGCCCCTCTATACAATTATATGCACATACACACTTTACACAAATACATACACACCTCATATAAGGATGAAAAAATAATGTTCCTTCAAAAACACTTGAGAATGTATATGCATATATAAACATGGCATACGTATCAAAACATACTTATAAGATAATAGCACCGGCAAGTTAAGTACAGGATACCATTGATAATGTTAGAGCGGTGTAATGACACAATCTGCAGTACAGGATTTGCAAGTACTTCGTCGCTGTTATAGTTGTGGTTTCGCGTTTTTGTACGAGCGTAATGTGAAGGAGTGTAGAGTACGGTATTAAAGGCTATTCGGTGTACTTAAAAATGTGTAATCCCTATATGTAAATTTGTCTTTTGAATATTATTTTATTTATGGTTGTATTATGGTGGATCGAGTGCGGTTGTTCTGGTTCCGCGACTGTGGTAATGGTCTGTGCCCCATTTTACCTCAGGATCCCCAAGGAGTTAACGTAATACGTACTATCGTTACCATATTATTACCGCCGTTACCGCAGCTCTCTGTTCATGCTTTTATTAACAGATTGAGACTGTTGTTCGTACTTTTGCGTGTAATGCTACTGCTGCCGCGACTCCCTGTGTTGTTCGGTTTATCAGTCACTGATCTAGTAGTAACAGCTGTTTATAAGTAGAACTTTTTTATTATATATCTGCTGCTAGTTGTGATATTACTACGGGTGATGTTACTTATACCAAAACTAGTGCTATTTCTCCTGATACTGTTTCGGCTGTTATTTTTACTACTTCAAAATGCTACAACTACAACTGCTAAAATTTCTGCTATAGTAATATGACAGCTGCCATTATTGCTGTCAGACTAAAACTAACAATAGTTTTTTTATTGGTAAACTTGAACTTCGAGTATTTTATATCTGTTTACTACCTACACTCATAGAAGTACAACTTTAGGCTTTTTTATTGGAATACAGCCAATGGAACCACTTTTATGCCTCTCCCATCGAAGTCCATCCAACTCGAAGTGACTCGATATCACGGGAGGCGACCATGAGTAGATGGAACCGGTGGTCACGGTACTCTCAAAATTCGCCGATTAGTAGTTATTTTTCGGGAAGCCATACTCTCGAGAATAGGTGACTGTGGTTATATGGAGACTCGGCAGTCACGGTCATCTCGGAATTCGAGTCATATTCTCGAGGTTTAATATTCATGATTAAGCTACGCTCGACAGTCGGCAATCATTACAGACTACTCCCGAGACAAGAATCATGGAACACTACTCTCGAGACTCAAAAAGGACGGAAGACTACTCTCGACACTCAACAATCACGGTAGGTTACTCTCGAGACTCAATAAGCATGGCTCCCTCGAAATTAAATAATCATGGTAGTCCCGTCTCGGCGTTCGTGGCGTATTCGCTGATCATGACACTCTTATAAGCGCTGATCATGTCACTCCTTCCACCCTGCCATTACCGGCGTCAGTATTCACTACAGTTAGCATCGAATAAATCGCTCGGACGAATTTCGCAATTACAGTGATGGTGATAACAGGGGATACAAGTCATGGTGATTTCGTTGTAATATTGGCGATGTTGATTCTGCCTAAAAGCCAATAAGAATATGCAAGAGGGGGAGGGAAAGTTCGTTTTAGATATATATATATATATTTTTTTATCTGCCCAATTATTTTATTTAGTTTTTGTGATGTGAGGGGAGGGGGAAATTGTTCCTATGTACTTGTTTCCTTAGAGAAGAAGGTAGTGTGTTTGTGAGAGGTGTGACAGTCTTTGCCTCCGCCATAAAAGTCGATAGCCCTTATAAACTTTTACAAGAAGTAGTTCATTCAAAAAAAAAAAAAAAATGTCAGTGAAGCTTAACATAAAAAACGACAAGACAAGACTTACCATTGATTGAAAACGGCGGTCTGGATTTTCTTTTTATTTGCTCTGTCTTTTGTTCTTATTTTTTGTGTGTTCGCGTTTCATTTTTCTTTTCTTTTTTGTCTCCTTTTTTCTGCCTCTTTTGGTTTGCACTCGTTCATTCATTCGTTCACATCCGAAATTATGTGAGAGAGTACGTCTTCTTTTGCCAGGATTCCCACGAGAGAAAAACACTGAAATTGTGTGCATTATCTGGCGTCTTGGAGTGCATTATAATGCTTCACAACCGAGCGGTACTGTTAGAAGAGCGGCGGTGGAGAGTCCTGCGGGAAAAAGGGTT
>NW_020870117.1:191401-221401 GCF_003789085.1 Penaeus vannamei | reverse complement strand
TCGCCGCCGCCGTCCCTCCGCCATGACCAGACGCAAATGTATGTAATAACACAAATGATAATTTACTGCCTCATCCGCTGGCCGCTGTAACCAGGTTGATTTACGCCCCGACCAGAGGTTAATGCCAGTGGCTGGTGACTAACAATGACAGGCTGCATTAAAAGACAACTGAGACGTACATCAGTGACATGCGGAAATGACAGTTCCGGATGCGCGGTGTGTGATTCCAACCTTCTGCCTCCTTCTAATGGCCGCTGAGGGCGAGCCGGGAATCTTCGGCCGGGAAAAGGGGTGTTATGCGGGCGGCCGTTCGGTGCGGGCGGCCGTATTAGCGAGTTACTCCAGAACGTCATCCTTTTCTTCTTGATTTTGCTCCCTTTTTGTCTCCATCTTCATCTTATCTCTCTTCTTCTTCTTCGTCTTCTCCTTCATATTTTCTTCTTCGTCTTCTCCATTTATTTTTATTTTTATCGGCTTCATTTTTTCTTCTCACTTTCTTCCCTTTTTTCTTCCTTTTCTCTCCATGTCATCGATTATTTTGACTACCCCCCCCCCTTTTCGCTTCATGTATAATACAGACGTATCACTTGCAACGAAACCCTCTTAATCCATCTTGTAATCGGGATCTTCTTGTCATCGCTTTTATCCAGGCTTGTCTAATATATTTTAGTTTGAATGGGGGGAATAACAGTGGAGGGGGTGGGGGGAATGGGAGGGGATGGGGTGAGTGGGGGAGAGGAAGAGGTAGAGAAATGGGAATAAGAGTAGAAGGAGAGAGGGGAGGGAGAGGGGAGGAGAGAGAGGGAAGAAGGAGAGTGAGAAAGAGAAAAGATGATAAGCGGGAAGAAGAAAGAGAAAAAGAAATGGAGTTGCCAGAGAAAGAAAAACTAAAAGACAAGAGCAATAAATTTAAGGGAAAAAATGAAGAATCTAAGAACCCTTCACAGACGAAAAGATTGTTCGAAGGAGAATATATCAAGAAACGGACATATATCACTGCTCTATGAGGTGTTCGAGGACAGTAATAATGAATGAGTTATGAGGAGTTGTCCTGAGTTACGGTGAGTATTTAGAGGTTGTAGTGAAGACATACAGAGAGATGAATAAACCTGCAGGGATTTTGCGAATGAAGAGGAGCTCGGAAAGTTATGAAGTTGTGTGTGTGTGTGTGTGTGTGTGTGTGTGTATGTGTGTGTGTGTGTGTTTGTGTGTGTGTGTGTGGTGTCTCGTGTCTGATAGAATAATTGATGCTGCCTTAATGTTCCCTGTAGTTAAGCCTTATCGTCTTGCCATTAGATTAAGCGAGGGCGTTGTCATTCGGAAGCAAGATGAAAAACGAACTGCAAGAGGTCATTTCTCAACGCAGAGCTAGATGTTATTTCCCCCGGCAGAAGAATGGCCCCGAAGACACGAAAACAAATCAAACGCCTTTTTTATTTCCTCCCTGGACGCTGTGTGAATCAAGAGAATCACACTTTCCCCCCGCTTGACTTCACTTCCACCATCACAGTGTGTGTAACGCGATTAACACTGAGAGTTGCCACTAGCCGGGACACCGAAAGGACCCCTTCCATTGGCAGAGCGCGGGGCCTCCTTCTGCGTGCGACGACTGTCTCGGTAATAAAATGTACGCGTCACGCTGTGCTTGCGGTTGCGCGCTGTCCTGCCGTGTCCGACTGTCCGTGATCCCGCTGGCACTCCTACCTTGCACTTTTTCCCTCGCTTCAAGACTCCCTTTCGGAGTTGCGTGAATCGTACACAATGCGGCTTAATGAAAACCGAATCTGCTCGTCTACAGAATAGCAATTCCATCCTGAAAAAATAATGTATAATTCGCGGTAACGCCTCGTTTGGAGCGTCCATGAGCGTTGCTTCAGTGACGGCCTCTTGAGTCGGACTTGGGATCGACCCGCTCGCCACTCCATGCACCATTACCTGAGCGCCAGGGAGCAAGACGGATCTACCCAACACCTTCCACAGGGTCGCCAACCCCACAGTACAGGGATCTGCTCACGACCTTAGGGATAATGAGCGTAACTACCTTCCATCGTGGACCATTACTTCCAGTCTACATCACTTCCGGTTTGACCAGCAATTCTTCATTCCCCTTTTCCACCTTTAAAGCGCCGGGCCGCCGCTGCCGCCGCCGCCACGTCGGTGCGCACGCGCTTATTGCCTCTTTATTATCAATGTTTTTCGCGATTCGGATGCCCTGCTGGGCTTTGCGTTCAGCCGGGGGCGTCCGCGGCGACGGCAATTGGGCAAGCCCTTCGAAAACAAATTCCCAGCGATTTTTTTCTTTTTTTCTGGACAAATAAATCGAAGAATCGTCCTCAGCGCCACGTCCAGCAGTCGGCAATAATAACGTAACATTTACGTAAGAGCGTCGTGCGTGCGTGCGTATAGAGACGTCATTATTAATGTTCACATACATGGCATTGTAATTGGTCGTGATTACGGTGGTTGGGGTTTAGCATGATGTATCGGCCGCGATCTGCGACGCTCCCGCAGCCGCCGACGCGACGACGCCCCGCGAGTTGCGACGCCGAGGGACACGCTCACGCCGGCCGCTCGCTGTTGATGGCTCTGATTGATGGATGGGACTGAAGGATGGACGGGATTGAGGGGCGGGACGGCGGCGTTGAAGGGCCCTCGTCCTCGGGGGAGACACGGCCGCCCGAGCGAGGCTGTGTTTGTTTTCTGGAGGAGCCTCGCGTTACGGAGTTTGACGGACGGGTTTGACACACACACACACACACACACACCACACACACACACACACACACACACACACACACACACACACACACACACACACACACACACACACACACACACACACACATATGTATATATACCTTTGTCGTCCATAAGGCGCGCGTCGCGTCATATTCGGTCCCAAATTGCATCTTCCCTATCTCTTTATATCACCCTTCCTCCCATTGAGCCATTATCGAAACGTCCCTTTTAGTACCTTATCAAACATTATTGTCAACTGGCCGTCGGAGTCACTTTTTATCCAACAATAAAACAATTTTCCGTAATTGACAACCGCCTCTTGATAACTTTTCCTCGGCGGAAGAGTCAGCTCGAAACAATTTTAAGATGACCAATTTTTCCAGCAATCTACACATTAAATTGGTATACTGGCTGATTGGAGTTTACATCATTACCGGCATAAGTACAGTTTATAGTGAGAAGCTTATTAGAACCGAGAAAAAAATGTTTTAGAGTTTTCGAATGCGGCCGATAGCCTGACCTTTCTTTTGAATTACTGATTTTGTTTTTGTTTTTGCGATTTGCCGATAATTTTTCTTTTGGGGGAATTTGATTCTTTTATTCTTCGTTGTGAATTTGCGTTATATTCCTATTTATACATTGCGTTATATTCAAAATCTTAATCTAAAGGTAGCCAATAATTGGAATATTCTTACTCTTTAAGCCATAAATTCTCACCCAGTCCGACAAATACAAACATACACACACGTTTTCATTCTCGCACGCTTATAGTACGTACACATATATCATAAATCTATCGCACAGTACATACAGCCTTATTAACTTGTAGTACAAATAACAGTCCGGAACTGGAATGTCTTCTAACGCGAGGGTGATAATATTCTCAGTATCATTCACTTTGATGAATGACTCCTCTAGATTACCTCGTGAACCATCAGGCCGGCTGTGGTCTCCCCCTGTTACACATATTTTGGCCGACGGAGATTATGCCATGATGAATAGATGGCGTGCTGCATGTGTGTGTACTACATTAAAAACTTCTCTTTTTTGTAGTCAAATGAAGAGCAAGAAAAACTGCCGCGTTTTCCTTCTTCCGTGTAAATTATCCAATGATCTAGGGCGACGTCGCTTTAGCCGGCAGTTACACATCCGTAATATAAAGAAATCCAAACCGCAACTTAGAGCCGCGTCTGAGCGTCTCTAACTGTTTCCGAAAACGTGGAGTCTTTGGAGAGCAGACCCGTTGCCACTCGCGCGGGTTTTTTTTCGGATCCTTTTTGTTCGAATGGGACTTCGGATCCTTCGGGAGATTTCTGATCCTCGAGGAGCTTGTAGGACCTAGCCTTCAGCAGGATTCGAGCGCACAGTAAGAGCTTCCAGGGTGAGTCTATTACAAATAGTGGAGCATGTTTATGACCTTCATTACGGCTCATTACACGACCGAGCGAAGAACGAGACCAACCTCAGAACGCGGGAAGGTCGAAAATCACGCGTCCATAGCGAGAATCGAACTCCCTAAGGACTCCCACCTCCGCGCGGTTCCTTATGCCGCCGCGACGTGTGTGCTTCCAAATTCCAATAATCCCGTCGCCGTCTTGATATCGAAAGGGGGAATTATACTGCGCACGCTTGGCCGGTCCTCCGCCCGCGGACTTAAGTGCCCCGCGGGTTTTACAAGGCTTGAAGATCAATATTCAGTTGTAATAAAGTAACGGTAACTAGAGACCAGCTTGGTTTTTACGGCTGGCAGCATCCACAACTGAACCTGTAAATAAGACATACTCTCTCAGTTATTCACCTACGTAGAGAGAGGACGAGGGGGCCGCGCGAGGGCTGGTAGGGGGGTGGGGAGGGGGAGGGGGTGTCTGTGGGAAGGAGAATAGCTCACATTATGCTTAAGAGAAACGGCGGGAGGGGGAGGATAGGCAGTTTGCCAATAATGCAAAGATAAGAGTCAGGGATGACGACTCATTGTTAGTGTGTTTATTTACGTGTATGAGTGTGCATGCGCGCTCTCACTCCTGGCTGTGTGTTCTGCGTATTATAAATTGCAGTGCTGGATATCTTGAATAACATGAATCATGTACATAACTATCCATATGATTGGTGGAGAGGGTAAATTGCAAGTAATGAGGGTTGTCTTTAAACAAAATTGTCGAGTCAGATGTTATATATAGTATTATGCTATTTTGTTCACGGTAGATGGCAGGTTAGATGCATCGCGGGGATGCCTGTGAATGAGCCACCGACTCGTAAGACAGATCAATCCTTTCGTGAATGTTGGTTAAGCTAATTGTTAGTTAGTTAAGTTAGCGGTCAGCGAGTGAAACTCCGGCTTGGTTAGGTAAGTCGTACCATCTCTTTTCCATTTTTGCGTCACCTGGGGCTGGACGCGGCGCCGGAGCGAAGGCCTTCCCGAACGGAACGCTGTTGCCACGAACGCGCTTTCAGGAGCACCGAAGACATGGAGAGATGTTCTTTCGAGTTGATAAGAAACGATAATGGAGGGGGGAGGAAGAGAGAGTGGAAATAAAGCAAACGAGAGAGAAAGAGCGAGAGAAAAAAGATAAACAAAACAGGACGAGAGAGAAGAAGAAAGAGCGAAAGAGAGAGAGAGAGGAAAAAAGAAGAAAAGAGAGAAAGAATACAACCCACGTGTAGTATTTGAAGCTCCTAGTTAAAACCATTTTTCTTATCAATATACCATTAACTTGTAGAGGTGCTCGGAAAAATCATTACTCACAAGCCGCAGTTTGGTCTCCCAGTCTGCAATAAGTCGAGTGTAATAGAGCGAAGTGCAGTGTAGATCAGGATGACGCAAGGGACGGAGTTCCACCATCCGGTAGCCTTTAGAGACCGCCGGCTCAATATGTATTGTCAGCGCTTGTGGCGGACCCTTATTTATTGATCATTATATAAAATAAACATCTTCCGTTTGTAGTTTACATTATCCAGAGCAAATATTTAGATTAGGGTATTTGCAGACTTAGTTCGCGGGAAGTGATTTCGATTTCAGTGGCTGGGGATTTCAAAACATATTTTAGGTTAAAAGGGAGAAACTCGACTTGGTTCAAAGATATAAGTAAACACAATCTTCTAATATGGAATTAGATCGTAAACATGAGCTAATGGGTACGCCATATTATTCAGCAGGATCTACAGTCCTCGCAAAGGTAAAATTGTAACAATTTCGCAGTAGCGTGTTAATAACCAGCCTTTGCAACTGCCCGCGGGGTGCGTTCTGCAATGCGTGGTGTAATTTCCTATTGCAACTGCCTGGTTTAGTTGATACCTATGTAATTCCATTGATGAATTATGTATTAAGGCGTCTTTTGTCTCTCTTTGCTCGGCCTGTCACTGGGCATTATGGAGATCCAATAAGTGGCACCGCGTTGTGAGTCTATTTGTCTATCGACGGATCGACCAATAAATAGACTGAAAGACTGATTGATAGTTAGGTAGAGATAGATAAATGAGTATATATATATATATATATATATATATATATATATATAGTTGTGTATATAGATAGATAGATAGATAGATAGACACACACACACACACACACACACACACACACACACATATATATATATATATATATATATATATAGAGAGAGAGAGAGAGAGAGAGAGAGAGAGAGAGAGAGAGAGAGAGAGAGAGAGAGAGACATAAAAATAAAACTAGAGATGAATAGAAAGAGGAGGATAAAAAGATCAACAGAGATGCAGAACTGTAAATGTCGAAAAAAAGCCAAAGGACAGTTCGGAGGCGCATTTCCTAGGCCTAAGTCCTACATGCATCGCTTGCCCTTGGGAGTGTCAGACGAAGCCCGTACATCACCGTTTTGAATCATCGGAACGTGAAGAAATAAGTGTTTCGGGAGCGATTTGCTTTAATGACAGAAGAAAATGCGGTTTTAATACCAAGAACGACTGGATATTTTTCACTGTTTACCGTCGCGCTTCCTTTTTGATTCACAGTCATTTAAGCTTTATGCCGTGTTTTATGACAAGAAAATTATTACATAAAGTGACACCCGGCCATTGAATCCGCGGGTCTTAGGCTAAAATGCAGTTTAATAGTGACATCTGGATGCGGGCAAAAAAAATCTTGAATAACTGACAAGGAAAGCGAGAGCGACAGAAAAGCTGATTTTAAGAGACGAAGATGACGAGAAGTAGAAGAAAAATTAGGAGAGAGAGAGAGAAAGAGAGATGGGAGAAGACAGCCGCTCCTCTCCCTTCTCCTCCTACCCCCTCCCACCCTCCCACCACCGGCTGCCATATGGTACCTGGCGACCGATAGATTTGGAGTAATTGATACTCAAGCCATGAATCTGGGCGAAGTCATTACTCGGAATTGGAAAAATACACTTCATGGTTAATTATAATGGGCGGCCATGTTGTCATAAATCAACCATCGTCATTACCGCCAGTCCTCCGTAGCGGCGGCGGCGGCGAAACCTACGAGAGACGGAGGAACACCCCCCCCCCTTTCCCCCTCGAGTGCGTGCGTCCAGGGAGGATTTAATTACGGAGAGAACGGCGGAGGGAAAAGCGAGGCGGCCCTCCATCTCCGGGCGCTCGGGACGGAGGGAAAGGGAGGGCAAGCAGAGGGACGCACGCTCTCGGTGGTGATCGCTCTTGCTGTCTGTCTGTCTACTCTGTTTTTCTGTCTCTTTATTTTTCTTGTTTTCAGTCTTTCTCTCTCTCTCTCTCTCTCTCTCTCTCTCTCTCTCTCTCTCTCTCTCTCTCTCTCTCTCTCTCTCTCTCTCTCTCTCTCTCTCTCTCTCTCACACACACACCACACACACACACACACACACACACACACACACACACACACACACACACACACACACACACACACACACACACACACACACACACACACACACACACGCACGCACGCATATATAGACAGATAGGTAAATAGGCAGGTATACAGAGAGAGAGAGAGAGAGAGAGAGAGAGAGAGAGAGAGAGAGAGAGAGAGAGAGAGAGAGAGAGAGAGAGAGAGAGAGAGAGAGAGAGAGAGAGAGAGAGACGAGAACAGAGAGAGAGGAGGGGGAGGGAAGAAGGGGGGAGGGTAGAGAGAGAGAAAGGAAGCCAGTCAGCTGAAAAGAGGAGAGAGTGACAGACAGACAGAGAGAGAAACAGGGAGAAAGAGAGAGGGCGATATTTAGAGAAAGCCATTCAGCCGAAGAGCCAAACGGAAGGGAAAGAGAAAGGAAAGGAAGGAAGGGGAAGAAAAAAGGAAGAAGGAGAAGAAAGAGAAAGGAGCGAAGGACGTAATGAGAAGAACGAAGAAAGTGAGAGGGTAAAGAAAAGGATTAAGAAAAAGTAGGAAAAGAAAAAAGAAAGAAAAGGACAAGACAAGAGAGCATAAGGAACCAAAAGAAAGAATGAGGTAAGGAAGGAAGGAAGAAAAGGATAAAGAAAATAAAAAACGGAAAAAAGGACAAGCCAAGAAAGTATAAAAAACCAAAAGAAATGAAGAGGGAAGCATGAGCAAGCAAAAGCAAAGGAGGGAAAGAAGGAAGGAAGGAAGAAGGGAAGGCGGGAGGCAGCGAGGCGGCCGTGCGTGGTGGGCGCTGCATTGAGGTGTCCGGTGGCCGCCACGGAAGCGTCACCTTCGCGGCCGTGTAATCAGGTTTTTCCCTGAGAGATTTGACGATTACTCCTGTCCGGGGATGTTCACTGTCACCTGTCGCCGAGGCCTTCCTCCTTCTCCTGCTCCTCCTCTTCCTCTTCCTCTTCTTCTTCTTCCTGGCGTTCTGCTCTTCCTTGCTCTCTGTTCTTTTCATTCTTGTGTTTTTTTCTTATTAATGCCGTCCTCTTTCGATTTTTTTTTTTCATTTCTTCCTCGTCCTCCACTTTTGTATCCTTTTCTTCTTTGGTCCCTTCTCATATTTCTTTCCCCTTCTCTTCATTTTTTCGCTCCCCCGTTTCCTCTACTTTTTCCTTTTTTTCCTTCATTTTCTCTCCTTTCCCACCTTTTCTTTCTTCCTCTTCCTTATTCCTCCCCCTTCATTTCTTCCTCTCTTTCTTATACCATTTCCTTTTTTCGTAATCTCTTCCTCTCCCTCCTTTCTCTTCCTTCTTTTTTCTTTCCTCGTGTCTTTCCTTGTCAGCTGAACGGATTGGTATGTTGGATTAGAGGATTGGGCGCAGGTAGGCTGCCTTGATTAGGGAAGACGATAGAGAGGAAGTGATTTAGTGGAGTTAGAGGATTTCGTAAAAGTTCGGAAAAAGTTAAACTGTATCAATAATCAGATTAATGGATGATGAATAAATAAAGATGAGTAGGCAGAGTGTTATCTTTCACTGATAGATGACTGATACGAAGCTGCTCGTTTCCCAGAACTTGTCAGCACGAAAGCCATAGAATTTAAGGAAATGGAGCATAGGAGGAGAGAAGGAGGGGGTGTTAGAAACATAGGGGGATGAGGGAGGGAGGGGGGAGAATGAGGGGGTGGTGTGTCGAACGCATGAAAAAAAAGGAGAGAGAGGAAGTGAAAAGGTGAAACTTCCAAGGAAAGGGAGGAAGGAGAAGAGGGGGGGGGGGTGTATCGAACACGTGAAAGACGGAATCGGAGGAGGGTAGGGCTGGGAGGGGGAGGGGGGAGGGGGGTCCTGATGGTTCCGGCGAGTGGTTGCCGTAATGAGCTCGGCACAACATCTCGTGTTCCTCACCTCCAGATGGAATTATTATTAACATTTCCCTCAGTCACATATGTTCCTGGCGAGGTCGTCGTCACAGCTGGTGGGAAGAAGGGGCGGCGATAACCTGTGAAATATGGATATAAGAGAGAGAGAGAGAAGAGAGAACGGAGATATTTTATTTCCCTTTCTGATATTAAAGACATTTAGATACCAGAAATAGATTTAATTAAAACATTTGTTATGCTGATATAAATGGTCTACCATCTGTAAGTCATATAAGTATATCGCTGGAGATTTCTTGTCTATTTTTCTTATTTCCAAAATTCCATCATGGCATACCGCAGACATCGATATAACACTTTTATACCAATGATTGCTATAAGCTTTCGGTGCTGCTAATTCACACTTTTCTGCTTTGTCTGACGACAGCATGTATTTAGCATCATGTATTTAGCATCATTTATAATCGTTTAACAAAAGATCAGACTTCCAATAGTCTTTGTACTTATATGAGAAATACCTTTTTTAAAATCAGAAACCACCGGATTTTGTTGTTCATTTTCTTTCTTTCTTCTTTTTCTTCATCTTATTATTATGATTGTTATTATCATTATTATTATTAATCGTTTTCTTCTTTTAAAAAATACCATTGTATCGAAGAGAAACTTTTGATGTCTAAATAAAGTAGAAAGAAAATTCGATTGGCAAGGGAGAAAGAGAAAGAGAGGGGGAGTAACTGTCGGTAAATGGTAGTCATTTCCTCGTTGTTTGTGCTTTTTTGTGATGATTTAATAGATGACGGCGATCATGAAGAAATTGCTGTGAAATGGAAGAAGGAATAATGAAAGAAAGAAAACGATAAAGAAAAGAGAGGTGGAAGGAAATCACCGAAGCAGAAGAAAGAAGGGAAAAGAGAGAAATTACTAGAACAAGACGGAAGGAAGGAAAAGAAAAGAAAAGGGAAGGAAAAAAATGAAGAAATTATTGATAGAGGAGAAAGAAGGAAAGAAAAGATTGATGGGAGGAAGGAAGTAGTAAGTGAGGCCATCATTGAGAAAATAGGAAAAAAAGTAAAGAAAAGAAGGAAGGAAGGAAGATGAAATCATTGATAAATATAGGAGAAAAAAATAGAAGAACAGAAAGAAGACACCAAGGCAATCATTAAGAAATCACGAAAACGGTTGGAGGAAGGAAAAGAAATAAAGAAGGAAGGAAAGAAAGGAGAAAAAGAAAGAAGGGAGGAAGGAGGGAAAGAATAAAGGAAGGAGTAAGCGTGGCCAACATGAAGGAATCGCTCGGAAACATTGATATTTTTTCTATATGTGTGTGTTCTGGATATTACGTTTTTTCCATTTATCTTTTGATTATTACTTTTAATGACGGCGATGTTGCACAATCACTATTATTTAATGTTATCATGTACTTATGTGTTATATCTCTTTTATATATATATATATATACACATTGCAACAATTTCACTTAATGCTTTCTTTAGAGTAGCAGTGGTAGCATGGTAGCATAAAAAATCATATCTTTTATTGCTGTTGTTTGTTATATATCATTTTAAGACATGTTATTGTTTTGCACTATTATGTCGAAAGCGCTGCGATTAGTTAACCTATTGTTGTACCGTTATATTTTCAGAGATATAAATTTCGCTCACTGTTGTCGTTTTCAGTGTTGGCGCTGATGGTATATTAACGCCATTTATCAAATAGGGCGCCATACAGCTTGTTGAGAGAAGGGAAATGGAATAACGTTGTTCAGTTTTCAGACTCATCCGTACGTTTGTTGTTCACTTGAGTTTGATTGTTTATTGTAGCGTGGAATAAGTATTTTGTTCGCAGCCTGCACGGCACAAACTCTAGGTCGTGTCGCAGTGGCAAGCCGGTGCTATCTGTAGGAAATGTAATCTGGCAAATCCTCTTGCATTTGACGAGAGGGGAAATGATGTGACATTTATGGATG
Source organism: Penaeus vannamei (assembly GCF_003789085.1). Classification (NCBI taxonomy): domain Eukaryota; kingdom Metazoa; phylum Arthropoda; class Malacostraca; order Decapoda; family Penaeidae; genus Penaeus; species Penaeus vannamei. The sequence goes on along the minus strand of NW_020870117.1, from coordinate 210,025 downwards.
CAAATGAACCGTCCTGAGTGCGCAGAGTCGAGTCCGCGCACATCTCTTGTCATTAGCGTAATCAAAACCCATTGGACTATCTGTTCAATTGTTGCACATTTCGCCTTTTTTGGTATTTATGCAGAGCGCAGCGGTCGGTGTTCCATCACTTTAAAGAGCATTACGCATTACTTTGGTGTGATTCATGTCAGCTCCCGACAATTTTTTTCCGACGCCCCTGCTCGTCCACACTCGCATTCACAAAATGCTGACGATTCATCCTGATTTCCATTTGCGGACTGTCTCAAATATTCAGATTCCGACCCAAAAGTTATATGTATTTTTTTCTATATACGGCTACTAAATGCGTGCACAGTTACAGTCGTATTCATATTTATTCATTTTATCACTCACTTCCGCAGTTGCCTCGCCTTGTCGCTGTCCCGCCACACCTTACCCCCACCCCTGCGTCCTCTCCCCTTCTCCTCTCCTCCTCTCCCCTCCCCTCTCTTTCCTCTCCTCCCCTACCTCCTCTCCTTTCCTCTCTCCCCTCTCCTCTCCTCCCCTCCCTTCTCCCTCCTCCCCTCCTTCCCTCCATCTCCTTCCCTCTCCTCCCTCTCCGGGCTTTCATGCATCACAAGCTCATGGTCGCGTCGCCATTCCCAAATAAGGATAAAAGATCGGGATTCTGTTCCAATTAATGGAAATTAAAGATGTACAAAATTGTAAGGACTTTGGCCTGTCTTAAAAGGGCATGTCGATTGGAAGCAACGTGATGGAAGAAGGATCAGATGATTGCAAATCTGCTTAAGATGATGCTAGAACCTTCACGAACGAGGTTCAAGATGGGCCACAGGTGAGCGCATGAGTAAATCCCCATGCTCATTCACAAGATGTTATGAATGAGTGACTGTACGTTGCTCTCCACATGGGATCACGTTATCCCATCCCCCTCCTCTCTCTCTCTCTCTCTATCTATCTATCTTTTCCTCCTCCTCTTCCTCTACTCTCCATTTTTCCCTTGGTGTGTGGGTGTGCGTGCATGTATGCATGTATGTGCATGTGTGCATCTTTTTGCAAATGTCGACCGCATTTGATTGCATCATGCACAATTTGAGAATTCATAAGGCCCGAACAATAAATTCGGAACGGCGGCCATAAAACTATCGCCACGGAAACGCCCAACCGCAATTAGGTGTCCCACAGGCGTGTGTCAGCTGCAAGTGGCAGTGCAGACGAGTCGAACATCTCAGCGCTCACGGACCAATCTCCCTCGAGACTGGAGGAGCAGAATGAAGCAATGCACGGCGGCAGACTAGCCTTCCGCTTGTGCGCTTCCTCTCTCGCTCTCACCTACTTGGCCACGCATCCATGGCCATAAATACCCGCATTTCAGACTAGACTAGACACCCACAAGACTAATAGACTCCCTTCCGCTTCTCCTCCTTCGCTCCCGCCCACTCAGCCAAGTACCCACACTCTTACCCACAGATATCCACAATTTAGCTTTGTTAGACTACACACCCACAATACTATGAGAGGATTAGGAACCAGTGCAAGCGCCCTTCCTTTCTCGTTTCCACCCACTCAGCCACGTACCCGCACCCACAAATACCCACATCTTAGCTTTCATACACTAGACACTAAACGAAAAACGTAGAAGGACATGGATTAACGTAGATTGCCTTCCGTTCCCTCGCCCTTCCTTCCCTCCTCTGCCCAACCTCCCACACACTTTATAAAAACAAAGTGATTTCTCGTAGTCTTCGCCTCCCACGTAGGAAGCGCACAGGCATCGTTGTAGGATCGTCATCACCACCCGCAGTCATCACCCTCATCACTATAATCACCATAAAGTCGAGCTGGTAATGAGCGATGCGCCCGGCCGTGATTAGTTCGCAGCACGACCACCAGATGCCACGAGTGCAAAGGTCAGGGCACAAAATGGCGGAAGACGATAGGAGGTATAATACGATCATTGTATTTAGTTCGGGGCTGACTCCTTTATAAGACCTCGAACCCATTTATTTGTTCTTCTGATGACACGCCTGTTGGTTACATAACTTCGCTAGATATTGCCAGTCCATCTCTCGGAAGTGATGAAATGACGTGCGCGATGAGTGGCGAAGGAAGTCAGGAGTTCTACGTGCATGGGGAGGAAATGTAGATAAGAATCGGGCTCTTGCTGTTTCCTTCTGCAAATAGAAGTTTTTACGTGGGTATTCCTTCACTGCCTTATCAACGCTCATTTATCACTTTGTTTTCTGTTCGCATCGATTATCGATCTATTTTTTCCTATTCATTTCGATATTCTTTTAAACTTCAGAACTGTATGATACTTCGATGCGATATTTTGGTCTTTCTGCATATGTATGTATATATAAATTAGTAATATTTCCGTTTAAATCCCTCTTTGACAAGTGATTTCTTCCTGTTACTGTCCCGCCAACCGTCATGACGTCATGTTTACATCACCAAATGGTCACGTGACAGTCAGTAGTCTTTGAAGCACTGTAGGTTATTTTTCTTGATATTAGACCTTATGATTGTTTAGATAGCTCTGTTTTCGCTGAGAGGAATTAGTATCATCTGAACTACAATTCCGTTGGCATTCTAGTGATCTTAATAGACATAGCAAAATATATCTGCTTTTACAACCGTCTCTTTCATCTGGTTCCTTGTGGCGAAAGCGCAAGCACTCTCGAAGCGCTCGCAGAGAAATGCATGAAGCCCGGCGTTCCCAGGCACAGCAGCGCAAACAAATTCCTTCAGTTTTCCCAGGCACAGCAGCAGCAGCAGGGTCTCTCGGACCTTCTGGGAAAACTGCGAATACTAATGAGCAGTGAAGCATAATTACATGCAAATATGATTTCCTTTTTTTTGCGTGTGTGTAGCGAGAGGGTCTTTGTGCGGGCTTCTACTTGCGCATGCGTGGTAACGTGGCAAGGGGCGCAACGCTTCCAGTGTCACAAATCTCGCTTTAAGGCAGCAGCGTCGCGAGAATTAATCAGGCTGGCTGGAAAGGTGGAAATCGCTTGTTAGAAAGACGAGAGCGACCGTGCCAAGACACCCACCTGGCGCCGGTCACGTGGTTTTTGTGCTTGGCAGTGAAGGATGAGTGCTTGTGTGCATTTTCTATGCCTCGAGTGAATATGTACGTGTACTCTCTCTCTCTCTCTCTCTCTCTCTACCTCTCTCTCTCTCCTTTACTCTCTTTGTCTCTCTCTCTCCTTTACTCTCTCTCTCTCTCTCCTTTACTCTCTTGTCTCTCTCTCTCTCTCTCTCTCTCTCTCTCTCTCTCTCTCTCTCTCTCTCTCACTCTCTTCTCTCTCTCTCCTTTACTCTCTCATTCTCTTTCTCTCCTCCCCCTCCCCCTCCCCCTCCCTCATCCCTCTCTCCCTTCCTCCTTTCCTCCTTTCCTACCTCCCCCTCTCTCTCCCTTCCTCCCTCCCTCCCTTTTACAACATCTCCATCTCTTTCTAACCCTCTTCTTCCCCTTATCCCTCTTCCTTCTTCTATTTCTTATCTCCCTCTCACTTTCTGTCTCTTTCACTCGAATATTTAGCATTTTCTTGCACCCTCCCCGACTCGCAGAGGGTGTCTGGAGCCATCGGCTATTGACAGTAGATGATCACAGCCGACAACACGAACCTATAATTACCAAACATGCTAACTCATCGTCCATGCACTATAGCCCCCTCCCCCGCCCCGACGTCCGCCTTGCAACTTACTCATTCACAAGATGTTACTACACCATTCATGAAGCCGGAGTCATTCTATAGTTGCTAGGTTGGTGATGCGACGTGTAAAGTGTTGTGGATATCTTTTATTTATTTTAGGGGGGTGGGTGGAGTGAACATGTAATGTTGAGGACTCTGTGTGGGAGATTGTATAGGAGATTGGTGGGTCGTCGTGTAGTTTCGTCTGTGAGTGGCGGTGGTGTGTGTTGTGTGTATGTGTGTGTGCTTGAGTGTGTGTGTTTTCGTGTCTGTATGGTGTATATATCTGTATATGCGTGTATGTTTATATTTATGTGTGTGTGTTATGATCCATTTGCGTGTTTCTGTGTGTGCGTGCGCGCGCATGTGTGTCTATCTGCCCGTGTGTGCGTGTGCGTGTCTGCCATGTGGCGTCTAACATTCGCGTATGTAAAAAAAATACACAAGGTACAAAACCCCGGAGCTGTTCCACACCACACAGATCTCATTAAGACAAAACTGATGGACTGTTAGCCATATCAAAAGCTCATTGTTGATTAAGCGTAAGATCAATCCAACCATCAACACAGAAAAAAGAAAAGAAAAAAAAGTTATCCACCTCTGACGTGATTAACAGCGACATCTGCATGAATTGGCTGACGTGTTTATTATTACTACAGCCCTTCCGTAATTGCGCTGAAATCTTGCAAGGAAACAATTTAGACATCAGGATCACGGCTAAGTGCGAACACGGACTACGGACTCGAGTAGAACCGGTGGCAGAGTCCCACGTCTTTAGAAGGAGGGAGGGAGAGAGAAGCAGGGAGAGGAGAAGAGAGAGAGAGAGATAAGCAGGAAGCAGGAGAGGGAGGAAGAGGAGAGAGAGAGAGAAGCAGGGAGAGGGGAAAAAGGAAGAGAGAGAGAGAGAAGCAGGGAGAGGAGGGAAGTAGAGAGAGAGAGAGAGAGAAGCAGGGAGAGGGAGGGAGGGAGGCCAGTCAGCGCTAATTGTGGGAAGGCTGCTTAATATCTCTGTATTAATTTTCACTAACGTTTTGTGTGTAGGCTTGGCGGGGATGGGTAGGTGGGGGGGGGGAAGAGGCACGGGAGGAGACGAGGGGAGAGGGGTACAGGAGAGGGGAAGGGGAAGGGGACAGAGGAGGCAAGGAGAGTTAGAAGAAGGAAGAGGAGAGATGAGGAAAGGGGGAAGAGGAAGCAAAGGCAGGGTGTAAAACATGGAAAATGCTTGCGGGTAACGGTCCGGCGATGTGTATATAAGGGCCGTTATGTCTTTAAATAAAATGGAAGAAGATTCTAAATTGCAGCGTGTCCAAGCGGGCCTCAGTGAAGGCGGCCTAAGAGACTTCCTGTCGGCGTCTCGGTCGGAAGTTATCCGCCTCGGTGATCATGTTTTTTAGTGTTGTGATTGTTGTTTTGTTATTGTAGTTCTTATTATCATTATTATTTTATTTATTATTATTATTATTATTATTATTATTATTATATTATTATCTATTCATCATCATCATCATCGTTATCATCATCATCTTCATTATTACTTTATTATTATTGTCATTATTGTATTATTTTTGTTATTATATTATTATTATTATTATTATTATTATTATTATTATTATTATTATTATTATTATTATTATTATTGTATATTGCTGTTGTTATTATTATTATTATTATTATTATTATTATTATTATCATTATTATTATTATTATTATTGCTATTATTATTATTATTATTGTTATATCATTATTATTATTATTACTATTCATAATTATTGTGATTGTTGTTATTATTATCATCATTATTAATCATATAATTATAATCATTGTTATTATTGTCGTTGCTGCTGTTATTATCACTGTTATTATTATTTGCTATCCATGTTAGTGTTCTTATGTTTGTCTTCTTGGTCTCATCCTCACGATTTTCATTATTGTTGTTAATGTGATTTAATAGTGGAAATGAGTGTTTTATTTTGAGTGCGACTTTTATCACCAGGTAATTCTTTTTTATTGTGATGGGGTTGATGAGTAATGGTATTAAAAGGGTTGCCTTTACTTGTGTTAAAAAGCAGGTAATTTTTATGTTCCTGTTGTTGTTATCTTATTATTTTGTTAGCATTAATAATGCTATTGTTAGTGTTTTTTTTTCTTTTTTTTGCTATTGGCTCTTATTATTATTGTTATTATTGACATAGTAGTTGTTATTGCTATTGTTATTTTTATTATTATGATCATTTTTATTATTATTGTTACAACTACTGCAACCACTACTATTATTGTGATGATAATAGCAGCAGTTGTTGTTTAAATTAGTAGTTGTAGTAAAAATACCATAATCATCAACATTATTTTCATTCATGTTACACGAAACATAAACTTTATTATCTAAGAATACGGGAAAAGGTCGTAATGAAACACTTTTAAGATATACGTAATGCGCTTCCTTAATTATGCCGACAAAATCATTCATTATGAATTTGCGAATCTGACAGTCATTTCAAAGGGAGTTCATTGTGACATGTAGAAGGTGTAGATGGCAATGTCACCTCGCAAGAATTATATTTGGTGTGGCTCGATTAAGTGTTTATCATGATACATGCATTTCTGATTAATGTTTAATCGGAATTCAATCGGAATATATATAGTGCATCTCTTGCGTGGCGAAGTCAGTCATTCTCATTCATAGTTTTTAAAAATCTATATGTTGTTATGAAGGCAAATGAGAGACGTCTTGGCGCCGGCTGCTGGCAAGGCGGACGGCAAAGTGTCCATTGTGTTAACAGTGACCTTCACAAACACAGGATTTGCCTGGTCGTCACCCCGCTGTCTTCGCCGTGAGAGAATGTCGTTCAAGTTCGATCACGAATCGAAGGAAACCCCAGTTCTTCGTAATGGCAGCGGGGAAGGACGACACCTGATCGGGAAGCACAAGGCCAATTGCCAGTGAGATGCGATGTAATATTCACTAATGTCGTTGATGACGAGAATTATCCGCTATCGTGTGTCGTTGTGAAAGTTAAGAGGGTAATTTCACGGGGTAGAATCCAAAATCGATCCAAGCGTCGATATAGTTAGTTTGCTCGTTCATTTTTAAGATGATAATGGCATCGTTTGAGTAAAATAGACGAGGAAGATTTTTTTCTTCTTTGGACATGGGTCACTGAGACACTCGGTTGCCTTGGAGGCGAGTGTTGCCAAGGCGATCTTTGTGTTATGTTGCCTTGGTCAGTATTGCAGCGTGTTGTCACGGGATGCGGGAACACCTGATGGCGTCATCACAACGCGCCGACCCTGAACATGAACTCAAAAGTCGTGAACTTTATTCGTTTGGAGACATGGTGGCTGCTCGTTTATCCGGTCGTGTGATCCCGTGTTACATGGTCGCGTCTGGCGGTGGCGACAGAGGAACTGCATCGCCGGCTGCCGGTGTGTCTGCCTCCGCGGGCGTTCTTGCGGCGTTGCGATTTTGCCGTGATAAAAAGCGCTAATTCCTGCGCCGGCGGATGTATGGGGGCGGCCACACACCCGCCCGCGATGAACACAAACAAAGATCGAGCGATGGCGTCTTGAGGCGCAATTTCCCCAGGATTCGCGGATGGGATTTTTCTCCAAATTCTTATCAGAATTGTCGCTCTTAAAGCACCATGAAGTTGCAGCAGGATTACTTTCTTGCAGAACCCGAGTATGTTCTCCCTTGCAAAAAGCAAAGCAACGAAAAATAGCGATAGAGTGCGACTTCCCGGCCCATATCATCAAGACAAATCACCCTGAATGCTGCATCAAAGGTTTAGCATTATGCTGCCTTAAGTCACACCCAAAAGGAAGGAGACAATTTGTTTTCTGCAATAGCATAGACTGAAAGTCGCAGTAACTGCTAGTGTGTCCCAGAAATCTATTTAAGGACATATTCTTTACCCGGTCTATCTCCATAATTTTGTCATTGCATCACACGGTCAATCTGAAACTATATGGCGATGACGTAGCATTTCACAATGCAGGGGTTGACTCTGCAATTCAAAGGACAAATAGTAACCGAAAATTTGCCGACATGGAGCTGCGTCCGTCGCGAAGAATCCCGACTGGACAAAAATCTAAGGGTGTAATCTGCAGTGAAAAAATGGCGGTAAATGCCCTGGCTTTAGTACTGAAACCACTGCTTCATCCCTCGGTCCAAGCAAGAGACGTTGTTGGTCGCTGTATATAGGATAATGCACGCGCTTGTCTCTTTCCTATAACGAAGTTCCGTTCTCCGCGCTGATGTCGGGGTTCGAATCCGCGCGTTCGGTGTCATTTCCTGCCATCCGAAAATATTTACGAGAAATGGATGATATTCCGACGTGGGTCATCCGCGCGATCTGCGAAATGTTTGCGCTCCGAGCCATTAGAGAATACGAGAGCTGCGACGCGTTCTGGCTGCGCCTCCATGCATGCTATCGGACAGTTTCATGACGTAATAGGATAAGCGTCACTCGTGATTTCCTGCCTCTCGACGACCACGTGACCCGTCCATCCCGGCCGCCGCTCGCGACGCCGTGGTGCATGCTGTGCTCAGGACAATTACTTCTTATCTCATATGTATAATTATGTGTGTGCATAGATATATGAATATGTATATATATATATATATATATATATATATATATTATATATATATATATATATATATATATTATATATTATATATATTATATTATATATATATATATATATATAATTATATATATAATATATATATATAATATATAATATATATATATATATAATATATATATATATATATTATGTAATATACATATATACATATATAAAGAGAGAGAGAGAGAGAGAGAGAGAGAGAGAGAGAGAGAGAGAGAGAGAGAGAGAGAGAGAGAGAGAGGGAGGGAGGAGGAGAAGAGAACAGAGAAACAAACAAGCAAAGACGGAAAAAAATGATAACTAGAAAGACGATAGACAGATAATAATGATAATTATTTGTATCCGTACGTTGATGCTACGATACTCCATATCCAGTTTGTTTTACATCCATGAAATTTATTAATACTTTTCGATTTAAAGATTATCGTATAAAATTCAGTCTAGATTCTCCAGACCTCACTAGAAAATCTCTGTTTCCCCAGCTGTGATCATATCAATGTATATATTATTTATGTATCCTGCAGATTATTTCCGATTCACAAGATCATGCTATTTCCGCCTGTATCTTCATATTTACTTTTATTCATTTATTCATGATTATCAAACTTAACGTTATCTCTCACTTCAAAAAACGGACGTTATGCTTGCGAAGGAAATCTTTTAAAATGCTCTTCAGTTCTATCGTGAATAAAACATTCAAGATATTGCCTTTTTTTCCTTCTACGTTAGTGTGGCAGGAAACCTATTGTATGTATGACAGCGTTGTGGGACAAAAAGTTGGTTTAAGGTATGTTGTTTTTTTTCCTTCTCTTTGTATATACATATTTATTTTATTTGTTTCCAATATTCTATTTACGTGATTTTAGTCTTACCTATCATGTCTATATTCTAAGTTACCGAATGTTGGGTTTGAAGTGCATTGTAAGATCGGACTTTTTGAGGTATCATGGTGCTGTCTAACAGGCGCAGCAGTACGCATGCACTTGCGGGTTGTGTTCATTTGCTGAGAGCTTTGTATGAGTGTGTGTGTGTGCGTGCATGTGTGTGTGTGTGCGTGTATGTGTGTGTGTATGTGTGCGTGCGTGTGCGTGCGTGCGTGCGTGCGTGTGTGTGTGTGTGTGTGTGTGTGTGTGTGTGTGGTGTGTGTGTGTGTGTGTGTGTGTGTGTGTGTGTGTGTGTGTGTGTGTGTGCGTGCGTGCGTGTGTGTGATAATATAACAAAAAATCAACAGATTAATTTCGAAACCATATTCTTATTCCTTTTACGGAATAACAACGTAGCTCCCCAAGCCCGGAATCTTCCAAACAAGCAAACGCAGACCCACGTAGCATCCGCAGAGACACTTGGGGTTTCGATAAGGCTTGTCTGGCTTGCTCCCGTGAAGGACACCGCTGCCTCCTGTTAGATAAGTTGGGTTGCTAGTTCCCTCGAGAAGGTTATGTCACGCCCTCCAAACAGAATCCCAAGAGCTGTTTTTTCGGCCAAATACCACCGATGCGGAAAGATTATGAAGTCACCTAAGATAAAGAACATTCATATAAGGTCAGCTATGACGTCAGAGAGAGAGAGAGAAGAAAACAAACAACCGGCGTCTCTTCGTTACGCCATGGCGCCGACTTCGAGTTTTCCGGTCGCCGTGTCTCCCGGCGCCGAATCAGCTGATGACACGACGGAGATTGGGCGCGATAGATGTTATTGTTTTGTAATTGCTGGTGTTGGTGTTGCTGTTCTTGTCGTTAGCGTTAGTTGTAGTAGTAGTTCTGGTGGTGATGGGGGTAGACTAGTGGTCGTAGGTGTGGTAGGTGTAGAACGGGTGGCCGTGGTAGTAGTACTACTACTGTTAGTAGTGGTGGTGGTGATGGTGGTCGTAGTAGTAGTAGTGGTAGTGGTGGTGGTTTTATGAATAGTAGTAGTAAAAATAGTAGTAGTAGCAGTAGTTTCAGCAAAAATATCACTTGCATCATTTGTTATTACATGCAATTTTCAGAGAATAACAGTAAAGTAGTTAATAGAATAACCTTTAAAGATAGTCTCCTCGTGCTGATTAGGCCAAAAAGAAGCAATTCCGCGGTAATTTGCACTCCATACTTAGCGTGATTTCGCCACTAGCTATGTGATTTCTCTGTGCAGTATTTATTTCTAACATTTCTTTTTTTCTTGCTCCTTTCCGCATCCGTGGATTATTCTCTGGGAGATCCTTGAGGTCCATTCAACCTGCTTTTCGTCGGCGAGTGCAGCCTTCCCCGGGACCCCATGCTATCTCCGTTTTCTGTTGGGTCGTTCTTCTTTTGTTTTTGTTGATGTGTGGACCGTATTGTTTTTCGGAATACGCTCGGCACCCGAAGGTTTTACGATTCCTGAACAACATGTTGCACATTCAAATGATTTAAATGTGTGCAATCTGCATCGGAATGATATGCAATAAGGGAACAAGCAAATACTGTACACGACTGTTTTCTGGGAAACGTTTATGCCTTAACCCTGTATGTAACATGGCCACAACCACCCGAGCAAAAACAAAATTCGTGTTTTATTTCTATAATGCAAGGAAAGGTGGCTTCTTTGTTTCATTATGGTCTGTTAGCATTAGATTGCCAGTGGCGGTATCCCTGCTCCGGAATTGTAAACAAGACAGAGACATCGACGATTGTTTAGGGCAGTGGCAGGCGATAGCGGGTGATTTAGATCTTGTGCGGAAAAGCGCGCGCAACATCGGATTTTGCGTGTGTGTGTGTGTGGTGTGTGTGTGTGTTGTGTGTGGTGTGTGTGTGTGTGTGTGTGTGTGTGTGTGTGTGTGGTGTGTTGTGCGGGAGATTCCTCTGCGTGCATGAGCGAGAATAAACATGCACATCCTTTACGCGATGCGTGTACAGACATCACGTCCATTTATCAAAACATGCAAGGGTACATGCGTCCTCACACGTTTAGGTGGTCGCGTGCCCTCATACACGCCTTGGTGTTTATACGAGCACATGCACATGGGCTCGTGTATGCAAGCTCGTTCAATTCTCTCTCTCTCTCTCTCTCTCTCTCTCCTCTCTCTCTTCCTCTCTCTCTCTCTCTCTCTCTCTCTCTCTCTCTCTCTCTCTCTTCTCTCTCTCTCTCTCTCTCTCCTCCTTTCTCTCCTCTCCTCTCTCTCTCCCTCGCCTCCTCAGCTTGTATCCTCATATTCCCGCCGCTCTCTCCTCATCTACTCTCTCGCGTCTCTCTCCTCTCTCGTCGCTATTTATATGTGTTGAGTGTGTTGCGCGTGTATAGGCGGCGCGCGCTCATTCACTGCATAGCAACATCTCAAATGCGCATATTACAGATGATTTTGCGATAATCAGGAGAGATGAGTACTTTTGCCGCTCAGAATAAAGGTAAATTGCTCCTTATCGGGAAATCAGACCACGCCTCGCTGCCTTCCTCTTTTTTTCCCCTCGTCCTGCGCCACGGGAAAGGGAGCGACGAGGTAGAGCGCGATGGCTAACGACCGCTTGTGTTATCTTACTAGTTGTGCTGAAGGTTATCCTTCCGTGTGTTATGAATATATAACTAATTTACAGTTGTTATTTCTCTATGTACTACCCAGTTCTTGTATTCATGTGTTGCATATATAATTAATCTCCAGTTGATTTCGTGTTGATTGTGTAACTAGTCATCTGTTATTCCTAACGTGATGTATTCGAAACTACTCTGCAGTTATTTTTAGTGTGAGATATAGTCCCTTCCCAGTTATTTCTCGTATAATAAATGTAACGAATGATATAACAGATCTCCAATTATGATCCATGTGTTTTGAATGCGCAAATAACCTCCCCGAGAACTGGAACCCACGCACTCTGACTGACCTACAAAGAACAGAAAAGTTCTGTTATTTCTAAGTGTGAACTAGATTGTGTGGGTTCAAATCTTTGTCAGGGAGGTTATTTATACATCATATCACTGCGTCACTGACTAAGCATGTTTTCTTCTGTGGTTATATAAGGGAGTGAGTTATTTTAATGGATTGTTTTCTTTAAGTTTAGGTTGCAGTTATAACCGGTGGAAAACTGGTTGTTATTGTATTTGTGGCTGATGTTCAGTCTCTCTCGCTGAAAGTATGTGTTTATATGTTGATATTTAGATATATACATATATCCACATATCTCTCTACATACGTACATACATATTTGCATATATACATATAAACATTTACACATACGTACATGTGTGTTTGTTTGTGTGTGTGTGTAGATATATATGTATGCCTGTGTGTGTATCAGTTGATCATTTGAATTGTATTTAGGTACTCTTCAAAGTGTTTGCACATGTATATTATATTGGTACCCAGAAGAAAATAGTATTTTATGCTAGTATTTGTATTTCCAGTTGAGCAGGGCAAGCATCTTAAAGAAATTAAGCATTAAGTGCATTAATGATGATAAAATGCAATCATGCAATTGACATGTTAACTTTTATGAAGAAAGTATTTGTTTGTAATTTCACATAATTTCAGTCATATTTGTATTTGTGGTTTTGAAATAAGGAATAAGGTCATTTGTATTTCTATTGGTGTTTTAGTCATAACATAAAAAGTATTACTATTTGCATTTGTGCTCGGAACTCCTTTGTCTTGCTTCGGAACTCTCCGAGGCCTCTAAGTAAATATTCACTATTTAATTATATCTGCAACTGACAAATACTAAAATTACCTTTGATAACACCAATAAAGGGCCATATGATTACATACCATTATATTGTGGCTGCCTAAAACTTTCATTGTTTACATACAAATGCTATGGTGACGTCATTCGCGGAGGGCGAGATGGACAACTTGTCCAGGACGCCAAAGTAGAGGTTCCGAACGGTCAAAACATCTCGTCCATCTTGTCAAATTTGTTGGACAAAGGGTTCTGAACTCACCAATATTTATCCATCTATGTATATCTTTATAATCATTGTTATGGACGTACATGCGTTGGTGTGTGCGAGCGAGCATGTGTATTCACGTTCCCACGCGAAGGTCGAAAGATCGCCTCCTCCCGCAGAGGCGCTGCATGCGAGACTAACGCAGGCTGCTTTCTCCTCCCGCAGGCAAGAGCTTCAACCTGACCATCACCATCAGCACGTCACCGCCCCAGGTCACCACCTACTGCAAGGCCATCAAGGTCACGGTCGACGGCCCTCGGGAACCTCGCTCCAAAGCACGTGAGTACATCCACTCCTTTGCCACCCTCCCCCCTCCACCACACTCGCCTCCCTTCCCTCCTTCCCTCCTCCCGTCCTCCCTTGTCTCCTCCTCCTTTTCCTCGCCCTCTCTTTCTCCTCCCCGTCGTCGTCGTCCTACTCCTCCTCCTTATTTCACACCACTCTCTTTTGCCCCCCTTACACCCATTTTCTCTTTTCCTTTACCACTTCTGCCTTTAGTTTTTTGGTTCCTTTGGGCAGAAAATATTATCGCAGTCGATCAGTCTCTCTCTCTCTCTCTCTCTCTCTCTCTCTCTCTCTCTCTCTCTCTCTCTCTCTCTCTCTCTCTCTCTCTCTCTCTCTCTCTCTCTCTCTCTCTCTCTCTCTCTCTCTCTCTCTCGCCGTCCATAATTTTCGTCGGCGCAGGCATTTAGATCCGCGGATATCTATTATCATGCGTTATTGCAGCGCAAGGTTTATATCCCTATTCACACCGCCGTCCCAAATTACCCTCGACAGATATTTACCGCGACCAGGCAATGAAAGGTGTGGGTTTAGTGCCCCTTATTAAACGTGATGAATGTATGTAAATTGCCGCCGCGTCCGAGGTGTAAGGTGGCAATTGCAGGCCGATTCCTGCGTTCGGTGATCCATCTTTCGCCACGGCAACTCTCGCCCGGGCGTGGAGGGGCTACGCGGGACTCACTGCATGGCGAGTTTTCACGTGTTGATGCACTCGGTAGTTTCGTGTAACGCGATCGCCGTAATCGCCTTGCGTGTATTGCGCTTCACCCCTTTTCCCTCCCCTCTCGGTTTTCCCCTTCGCTCTCCTCTCCCCTATCTCTTCCTTCCTCTTCCCTCCTCTCCCTTCCCCCCTTTTTTTGAGAGGAGAGAATTCATATTTAGCAAGTATGAAAATTATAGTTTATGACTGCTGATGATGTTTCGAATCAAGCAATGATTACACACTCATTAGTTGCGTCGATTATGCTTCGCTTTTTTTTCTCTCTCTCTCTTGAACATCATAATTTATACATCGCAAAATCCCTAATTCCTCTTCCGTTATCTTACCCTCTATTGCCATTTGTCTTAGCCTTCTATCTGGCTTCGCCGCCTCTCCGCCTCTCGCCCGCAGACACAAAGATCAGTGATTTAAGACTTAATTTTGATGTATTGCAATGCGTATCCTGGGGTCCCGTAGTCCAGTGTGGGCTCTGCCTGACAGTACCTTCCGTTTTCTTTAAGGGGATACTTTATGAAGTCATTTATCCGGCATTATAATGATTGATATTCATTTTTTTATCTGCAATTGCGTTTGGGCTTTATTTTATCTTAATACCGATCGTCAGCAGTGCCGGCCGCCAATCAGACATCAGGAAAGGGGTCATTTTCTTATCGTTGGGGGATTATACAAATCGTAGGAAGTAACTTGCTGACATGAATGTTAAATCGAGAGATGCATCTATATTCTTCGTGGAAATTCGTGTATAGAAACACAGATATATACTCACACACATCCACAGACGCACATCCACATGCACCATCTTGTCCTCCTCCGCACCGCCTTCGCATCAGGCAGTTTTATCGTTGTCTGGACGTGATGCAATATGCGTCGGAATCTGAGTAGGAAGTCCTCTATGGGTTTCAATTTCCTTTATTAGTCGCCGGCCCGTCGCCCTCGTCCCCGCGTGTTGACATCGCGCGTTAAACGATCCTCCCCGGGTGGCTGGGGAGAGGAATGCGGCGCGGAGGTGCGCCTGGGGCCCCGGGGTCGCGCTCTTATTGCTGATTGTCGATACATGACGGTCCGCGGTGTTCGCTGCCGACGATAAAGGAGCGACGTGAGTCTATTTCCTAATGGAGTGGGAGAGTTTCGCAGCGTTTATGTTAATTACCCGCTTTTAAGAGGGGAGCGGAGCGATTGGGAGTGAGGAATGGGGGGGGGGTAATGTGAGGATAAAGGTCATGTGATCTAAGGCAGTTTGGGAATAAGTCAGCGTTTGGATAAGTTGAAAAGAAGCGAATATCCGGGAAGATCGTCGTTGTTGATTGCCGTCGGCGAGCAGCACGTGACGGTCACCGCCGTCGGTTCCTTCACTCGGACTCACGCCGGGGCTTCAGCGCGGTGCTTTTGTCGCCGTGGCAACTCACCGGCAGTTCGCAGGTTAGGAAATTAGCAGGAATGGCGTCGCGAAGACATTGGGAGCTGAACTAATTGATTCTTGGTCGAGATTGTCGCCCGACGGAAGGCTGGCGCGCCCCCGGCGGAGATAATGGCGGTCCTGTTTGTCGTCTGCGCAGGCGCGTGTGAACACCCGTCCCTCAGGTGTCCCGATTCTCTCGAGCGGATTTGACTTCTGTGTTACGAAGCGGCGCTGAAATCCTCAGTGGGCGAGAGGAGGCGGGGTAAAGACAGGCCTTTGCTCTAATTGCGTGTTTGCGCACTTAATAAATGAGACACGTCTTTTTCATCCGCCTATTTCCGTTATTCCATTTTTTTTCGCGTCGAGGATGGACGTATGCGGATACATATTTATGAATTTTACGGAGGGCCTTCACCGCATGTAGGTTGCGCGAAAGGAACCGTGAAAATATGTATTTAGGTGAATCGTATCGTCTTTATCTCCTCCTTTCCCTGCCTACTCCTTCCCTCCCCTTTAAGTGTTCCCTTCACTCCCCCCCTTCTTTCCCTTCTCCCTTTATCCTTCCCTTTTCCATGCGTGGCCATCTCCCTCCCTTCCTTTTAGGTGTTCATCTTCTCTTTTCTTCTTCTCTCTTTCCCTCCTTCACTATAGGAGGCTCCCACCCTCTTTAGCCTCCTCTTTTCCCCGCTTCTATTTCTCTCCCTTCCCTCTAGGTGACTCCGCCTTTCCTACCCTCTCTATGGGTGTCCATAAGTCCTCCCTCCCCTCTTCCTCCCTTCCCACAACCCCTCAACCCTCCACCCTCCACCCCCACCCCTCCCTCACCCCACACCCACACCCATACACCAAGCCACCCACGTCCCGACATGCATGAGGGAGAGAGAGTGTGTTCTCCCACCGTATCGTTATGTATTTTGGCCAAAGTACGCTTATTAATCACAAATATTTATAGCAGGCGGAACTTGATGTATGGCTTTCGGAGGGTTACAAGTAGGTGAGGATATGCTGAAACAGAGATATTACACGCATATGAACGCTCAGAAAGAATGGAGAGAGAGAGAGAGAGAGAGAGAGAGAGAGAGAGAGAGAGAGAGAGAGAGAGAGAGAGAGAGAGAGAGAGAGAGAGAGAGAGAGAGAGAGAGAGAGAGAGAGACGACGACGACGACGATAACGGAATAGCTTTAGGGAATCAAATTACTATGAGACGTTAAAAAGTTATAAGATATCAGTGGAAATTTATCTGGAAAAAGTTGATATCCGTGGAAATCAGTGGAAATTTATCTGGAAAAAGTTGATATGCGGTATATGTTCCATATCACTATGGCGTAGCCTTATGTAGTTCAGAGATGGTTCGATTACGAATATGCTGCTGATCTTGAATGAATAAAATGGTATGCTCATAACACGGGTTGTACCTATCCATTCACGCGTAGCCTTAAACCGGTTACCACAACCATTAACCTGCGTAAGTACTGTATTACCGTTGAAAATTAGTATCATATACAATCTATAATATTTGCTGATAAAGTTTATTCGGTTTCTGAAGGTTACTGCTTTAAAATTAATGTAATTATGTTAGATAAAGAGATATTATCATGAAACTAATGGAATTGTCTAAAGCAATGCTGTATTTAGACAATAGAAAAACTATATCTGACGGTAAAAGTAGAGGGAAACATATTTTTCGTTGACAGCTTAAGGAAATGCGGGATGTAATTCCAAACAAAATATGTATTCGGTTATATTTATAATGTAGAAGTCTGTAGTAGGAGAAGGGGTATAGAAGGAAGACGTTTGGTAATAAAATGAAAGGGAAGTGGATACAAAATAGACGGAATACAAACACAGTAACGTGCGTAAATAGAAAGAAAAAGAATGAAACCAACATTGTAAGAAAGGAATGGAAATGGCTTCGTTTCATATTTTTTATTCATTCATGTATTTATTTTCATTGTGGTTGTGTCTCATTTCAAAAGATCCCATATTACATGGCTAAGCAGTAATAACCTTTTGCTTCATATGTTCCCCGGGGCTATGCAGATAAGTTTGATATATATAAGTTACACAAGTTATATGAAGTTATCACTGGCGTTGCTCCCCAGCGATCCAAATTATGCCGTAAATAAGAACGCCGTCAAAGGCTGACGTCGGCGTTCGTTTGCCAGAACCCTTTTGAAAATCTACTCGTTATATTTGTTACAGCGTCGACCGGAGTAAGTTTAGATATCAGATTTAAATGAGAATACGTAACGTATTACACTGCGAGAGGTCCATGATATATTGGAGGTCCTAACTTTTGACAAATAATGATTCATGAGGATGGAGAGTGGGTGGGAAAGCGGGGAAGGGAGGGATTGGGGGGGGGGAGTAAACAGCGTCTTAATGAAACCTCGAAGACAGCTGTCGGTGAGGTTGTCGTTGCGTCACTCCCGATTGGCTTTTGGTTGGCGATTACGATGGCCAGTTGGTTGTAATTAATATCCCGTGGAGGCACGCGCGTGGGGATTGGAAAGGTGCGGATTCGTGAGAGGGAGAGAGAGAGAGAGAAGAGAGAGAGAGAGAGAGAGAGAGAGAGAGAGAGAGAGAGAGAGAGAGAGAGAGAGAGAGAGAGAGAGAGAGAGAGAGAGAGGAGAACAACAGTAGCGGGATTGTTCGAGATATTAATGGTTTTGATGAACACCGATTATTAACAAAGAAATCACATCCGGTGGGATACTCGTGGGGCGCCGCAGCAAATTACTTTCAACAGCTTGCCACCAGATCCTTCCCTTCGGCTTCCTTTTTTTGTCTCCTACTTGTTTAATTCACCGAGAGACAGAGAAAAAGTGGAAAAATATATCCTCTTTTATATGTTTTTTGAAAGATTACGAATATACGTGTCTGATCTATCTCAAAAACCGTTTCATGCCCGAGTGTTCCAACAATGCGCGTGACGTCATCATTCGCGCGGGAAACCTTTTTTATTATTATTGTTACGCGCCTCATATGTTGAGTGCTGT